>QKWP01000094.1:0-29847 GCA_003550325.1 Gigaspora rosea | reverse complement strand
ATGTAAAAAAATTTTTGCTGAATTTAGTTGATCATTATTATCACGAACATATTCTTTTTTAAGCAAAGTTGCCCACCATGCGTGAACTTGTTTCTGAGTTAAATTAGAATGATCATGTTCTAAAATTTGATATATTTCACTTGGATTAAGATGGAGATTTTTTTTAATTTCTTCTTTAATTATTTCATTAACACCAAATCTTTCTGGTCGTTTATGAAGCATTAAATGTTGAAGATGAATCGATGCACTATTTAATCTTAAATTAAGAATAATCTTAATTTGTCCATTACAATCAAACCTATCAATTGGAATTCGATCTCTTTGATCTTCAATATTTTCATGTTTTCTAGGTTTTTAGCAATTGATTTGCATTGAGAGCAATTATATCGAATAGTGAAAGCATTATCTTTTGTTGAAGAATAACAATCCTTATAAATATAATAATAACCATCAGCATTCCCCAACGACTCAGCAATGATTTTGTATAATTTTTGCGGATCATCTTCATTTATCTCAAATGAAATATCACATTTAAAATCAATTTTTGCTGATTCATTTTCCAAATATTCATTCGTATTAATTTGCAGGACTTGTTCATAAAGCTTTTTTGACATTTCTTTTTGTGATAAAAGCTCCGTTGTTGGTTTATATTTGAGGGATTGTTTATAAAAAATAGAGGATTTAGAATGATATTCAGAACAATTTGTTACTTGACGGTTGGTTTTATTAATAAATTCATGTGAGGGTAAAGTTTTATTACATTTTATACATTTTTTTGTATCCATATTTTTTCTTGAGAGTTCAAAAAAAAAGATAAAAAAAAAATTTTAAAAATCGTAAATAGTATATATATTATAAATGATGTAATAATTACGACATTGCATAGCTGAGTTTTAAATTTGATATCGATGTACATTTATACAAAATAAGTAAACTGAACCCTACCTTTAAAAGAACCTGCCATTTCCAAAATGTTCCCATGTGTACGTATCTGATAAAATATTTTGAGAAAAGTAAGATTGAACTTAAAGTAAATTTTAAAAAAATAAATATATTTATTTTACTAACATAACCACTTAATTTTTATTTACTTAATTCTTAATTCGCTATTATATTTTTCATACTTTTATTCAACTTTATTTATTTTGTACACCTATTAATTTTAATTTAAATTATCATTCTTCTACTTAATTTACGTATCTATTTAATTCTATATTATCTACACACTCAACTCCTTTTCTCATCTTAATTGTTAATCGCTCACATATGTACTAATCTGTCTGACCATCTACTTACTTACTAATTTACCCATCTACATATTTTTTTGTGTTTTCTATTAACTTCTTCGTTTATACTAATTCTAGCTTTCTTGCTTATTACTAATCCTAGCCTTCTTGTATACTAACTTGTCTATTTATTTATCAACATATCTATATACTCAAGGTACTCTATAAAGCCAAAAAACTAATTTAAAGTAATAGAAATTTATTTAACAATAAATTACAAGTATTATAATAGTTTTTATATGATGATAACTTTATCTTTTTATTCTTTTTTTTTGCAAAAAACTATTTATTTATTTTTAGTTAAAAGGTTCATGTCAAAATCGAAATGATATGTTGCGCATATAAGTATTTTAAAAAATGAGTCATTACTGTGTATCTTGGAAGAGGTTACAATTGATTTAATTTATTATAACAAAGAGCAAAATTTCTCGTTATCAATTCTTAGTAGTAAGCATATACATGTATATTGTCGATCTTATTATGTGTTAATCTAGTAATCTAATTGGCTAGGGCATCACATATCGCAAAATTTTTCGGGGTGCTGTTGGGGTAGTTGTGCTTTTCCGTAGAACCACGTGCATATCCGGATGGATTTTTTTATAGGGCAAATACGCACAAGAATATGGGCGTATAAAATATTGTTCTTCCTATATTGTTTTTTTTCATTTTTTTAAGCCAACTAGCTATAATAAATTTTCGTGCTCGTAAATACAAATAATTTGAGAAAATATTGGTAAATTTTTATACGCCAAAAAAATATTTATCTTCTACGTCATGTTCACTTTCCAGAAGTCTTAATTTGTATAAAAGAGATACAAAAAAAAATATATATATTTTTTTGATGCACAAGTATAAATATTATGTAAATCATATCAGAAACGTAATTACTGTATTAGGTGTTAAATTGACAAAAGTTTTGTCATATGATTCTAAAGAAAGGAGTGGAAAATTTTCCTATGTTACATTTTTATATTTCTATATTTATTAAATCATTTATTTAATTATAAGCCAATACATCATGTGCGTCGTACGAACGCAAAAATTGATCTTTAGTGTTCTGATTGAATATACTGTATACATTGATACCAACTCTATTTGTAAAGTTCATTTTATTAGTTAAGGTTGAAATTCTATTATAACTTTATATAACATATCGATATTGTTCTGAAGTATTACTGCTTGAAGAAGAATTCTATAAAAGTTCGATTTAACGGGTAAACTTTAATTGGATCCATTTAAACGTGAGGCTAATCAATTACCACTATCGTTGGGAATATAATAATTTAATCCAAGACCCTTAAAATTTACTTTAGTATATATTTACCTTTATTTATTTATTTATTTATTTTTAACCTTAAATTCTTAAAAAAAAAAATTCTTCTACCAAATAATCAGAACTAGAATGATATCTCTTCAAGCTTGCTTATTATCCATATATAAATAAGGTTCAATTTGATTTTGATTGGCTGCCATTGAAGCATATTATACTTTAGGAAATTTGATCCTAATAAGCTTCAAACTATACCTTAATCTAATATTAGTTTAAACTATAAATCTCTTTTAATAAAATCTACTTTAATAATCTTTAGTATTGATTTTTAACTTAAAGATAAAAATTTGCTCTATATAAAATTTGCACGTCTGAAATGCGTTATGCATGTTAACGAATGCGTGTAGTTCTTTTATGCGTGCATAACGTACATACATACGTGTAAAAAATTTCGTTGATCACGTGATCATTTGATTAAATACAAATTTTTAACGATTAATTTAACGATTAATTTTCTGATCACTGATCAATCAATAAATCATTAAAGAACGATATATAGAGCAATGGATTATTTTTTATTTGATTTTTTTTTTTTTATATTCTCTTCTTTTCGATTTTTGCTTCTTTTTGTTCGGATTAATGATATACGTGAGAAAAAAAAACCCCGATCTCTGCAGACTTTGGTACACAGAAGAAAACATTATCAGAAAAAATGCCAAGTTTGTCTTAACATGTAACAAGTGCCGAACCGAAGTTGGTAATACGAACCGGATTAAGGCAAAGAAAAATTAAGAGAAATTAAACGACGTCACATATACACGAGACAAGCTTATTGAATTCTTTTTGAATTTTTTAAATTCTTATGATGATTTCGACAATACAGACCATGCACACAGGAATTACATGTAGACATTGCCATATTTCTTAATTCTTTTATTGACCGTGTTGAACCAATTAATGAGGATGAAAATGATAAACTTATTGCCTACCAAATTTATAAACCTTATTTCCGAAGCTGATGGATTCGCATTTGTTTATCATGCATGCAATAAGCTAAAAGATGTTGTTTCATTTCTTTTTTACTGTAACTGCAAGAATGAATAAAAAACTAAAAATGCTCGAATTGATGATATAACCAAACAATGAAATACTGAACCCAGATTACCTCAATACAATTGTGAAGGATTGATTCTTATTACAATAAAGTGATCTCATGGATTAGCCTATATTCATGTTCATCACTTACTACATCCACGGCCTCGATTAGTTGCCATTTCTTTTGAAATTAAAGAATACATCCAACAAAATAAAATTTTCATCATTCCCCAAATTTACCATAACATAATGGCTTCAAGGCTTAATGGATTTATTTCTGTTACACAGCAACAAATTTATTAATAGTGTAAAAAGTTAGGGCTTGATGAATATAAACTGGTGAAGGATCAAATTGAATTTACAACCAAACAATGCAATTTCTTTCACAACAAACTATGTTTAAATTAATTAATCAACAACCTACAATAACTACATTTCTAGTGTATTTTGAAACAAATTACTGAAATTGTTGTAGTTGCCACATGTAAGGGAGCCTACTTTTATCACCTGATTTTCTAGGGGGGGTCAAAAATTTTGGAAATTATATATAAGACCTGATAATTTTCATATCTGGGGGGGGGTAAGGACTACTAATAAACTGAAATCAGATAATAAAAGTAGGTGCCCTAATACCAATCAATTAGGGTGTGGCACCTTAGAGAAGTGGTCAAGGTGTCACCCCCAAGCGGCAGATTGACAGTTCAAATCCCACTGGCGACATTTTGAAGTTAAATCTGCGTTCGATGATTGTGGCTTATGNTATGAGCGGTTGGGCGCTAAACCTGTAACCTTGGTTCCACCATCTTGAATGGGAGCCTGCGGGCGCAATGATGTATGTGTTACATCACAAATCCAGGGAACCGGAAAAAACCCACAAGAACCCGTTTGGCAAGACCCGAGTTAGGAGGTAGTGAAAATCGGTCCTTATATATGCGCTAGAGAAGGCGGATACTTCGATCAGAACGAACCTAATAAGGGCAGGTAGCCTCGGTTACCAAATCCGGGCAATGGTACATGTATGCGACATGGAAGGTGTTCCAGTAGGCTCTTGTGTGAGGGTAAAGTAGCCCTTAGGTCATCGATATCTAAAAGGGTTGTGGCCCACAATATCTGCATTAAATGTAGTGCGTGGGTAGTAATAGGAGGACCATAAACCAGAGGGTTTAAATAGACAACTCTCATAGTTGGGTTGTAGGTATAGCAGCTAGTGTAGAACCTGTGGGTGGACTACTTAAATTAGGCACCAAAAGTGCACATGTGGCTAGTTGTATCCTCATTCATGTAACAAATATTACGTCACTATAACTCATAATAAAATCCCGGTCATAGCGCATGGCCTCTAAACTTAAAAAAAAAAAGTAATACCAATCAATTAAAGTATAAGCTTTATGCAGTTCTTGGTATTATTAATGGGACAGGATTCAACCAAATTAAAAAGAAACTTGCTCAATATTATTTTAAATTGGCTATCTTTGATCAAAAAACAGGGACTCACTATGTTTATACTTTTATGACTAATAAAAACTTTTCTCAAATTACATCTGCACAGGATAATCTGGCCACATGCACAAATACAACTATATTATTGGCATGTTCTTTAAGCTGTAAAAAAAACTTTCTAGCTCTGGAATTACACATTTAACATACAGAGCATGTGATGCATATGCAATTTGTTCAAAAATTGCTCCAATCTGGCACCAGTATCAAAAGATCAAAATATGCTTAGTGAGCTCTTTTAAATAATAATTTAACTAAAAATAATAATAAGTACTGTATTTACACAGAATAATACACATGGAAAAATTGCATTTTCTTAAAATAGCATGTTGGTTTCAAAATAATGCCCATGTGTGTCCCAATATAACACACTCTCAAATGCCGAATTAATAATCTGCTGAAATAACGAATTCAAATAACAAGCAGAAATAAGAATTTTTTTAGTCAAAAAATCTGACTTAGATTGGAAAGACTATATATAAAATTAAGAAATACAGGTTTTTTATATATCACACATATATAACGCACAAATTTTTAGAAATTTGCCCTTTACCCCAAAATAATGCCCATGCGCATACTCAAAATAACGTGCATCCCCTCAAAATAATGCACAGGTGCGCATTATTTCACGTAAATACGGTATCAAGTTTTTGGTCCAAAAGAATTTTGTGAGCATATAATCAAACTAGTCCAATAGAATCTTGACCAAAGTTATATGATTCACATGAAATTGGCAACTTTGTGTTCAAAAGCAGCACATTTACTATAATCAATAATTTACCTCATGTTTGTGCATATTTATAAAAGGAATAGTACCAACCAAAAAGGTGAAAATTATGGGCTCATTTAGTAACAAAGCATATTAATTTTTTATAATTCTCTATAACAATTGAAAGTTATTGGAAAGTAATTAAACATAAATTTCTTTCGAATATAATCATGTGTGACTAGACTTATTATGTATATTATTGTAACATGAGTAGTACCTGGTCAAGTGAATTAGCTACAACAATTACAAGATAGTATAGTTGTGTCCAAGTATTATGATCTTATAACTAAATATTATCAACTTAAAAAAACAACAACTCAATTAAATTTTCAATGAATTACCAATACAGATAGATAAATATGCTTATTTTTTTGTTTTTTGTTTAGCAGATTTTTTATCTAAAAAATGTTTCTAGAAATAGGTACCATTACATTAGTAATTTGATATAGAATATGAGAATAGTGAATTGTATCTTGATACTAAGTTGGAACAGAATTCATACAGTAATTTCATAAAAAACATTTGTTCTAAAGTTTAAATAAATATTAAAGATTATGATATTGTTAATTATTCAGGAAGAGTCACTCCAATTACATATTTATTTTATAAAGATATTCTAATTGTTACCTCTATATCAATAACTAGACATAAAATGCGAATTGTCATGCCATATATATTCAAAACCTATTGAGAAATAAAAATAGATGCATTATCTATGTTAATTAATGTTGTTGATCTTTTAGAATCTCAAAATATAAAGATAATAATATTATTGATCCCAATAAAAATCAAAATCTGGTAAATTTTAATTATATTTATTGATTTGTTTTAATTCCTATATCCCATTTAAAAAAATCAGTATATTCTGAGTTTCAAAGCCCTTTATGATAACAATTCTTACCTGGCAAATTTTTCTATAAAATTTAAATATTGTAGCAAAAAAATAGCTATTCAAAATTATGACTTAAGATTAATGGAATCTTTAAAAGAATTCTCCAATTCAAAAAAATTAATAGAACTAAAGAGAAAATGAGATTTAAAAGAGTTTAAAAATAATAAAAGGGAATTAAAGAATAGTACAAAAGCAAATTTACATTTTCACATTAATGGCACTAAAAAAATCCAAGTCTAAGTAGAAAAAGATTAATAAAACTATTGCAGTCCAAGTTGCAAACTGTGTCTACTAATGAATGTACTACAATCATCAATAATAATTATTTAGATACTAAATATATTACAATTAATCAATATTGAAATTATAATATAATTTATGTAAAAAAAGATCTTCCGCAACTCTATCCGCCGATCACTTGTACCAACAAATCGCTAAAATTCCGAAGTGAAGTTACGAAGAAAACAGAAGGAAAACTGGAAGACACATGCAGTTGGCAGCTATTATTTAGGGATACAGTTAATTGAGTATCTTGCTAGTAGCCCCAGAGTTTATCACTCACCACACCACCGGCACTTGTCGTTTAGAGGTAAAGTTCATAGACTACCTGCCGACAAGCTCAGAGTTTATCACTCACCAAACTAAGAAGACTCCGGTTGGTTCCCTGTCGGATATTGGACTTACACGGGAAGGACAACACTCCTTTTTCTATTACAAGTGAAGAACTGGTGCCATCGATTTTTTTTTTTCGAAGAATTTTCAGAAAAGTGGGCATTTTGCCGTACCCCCTCCAAAAGATCGGCAGTGTTTACTCCGTCCAAATCGGGAAGGCACCCATGAAGTTGGATTTGATCGTCACGAGTGGCTTGGAAACAAATCACGTGGACTGTCGGTTGAGGTCTTAGGAGAAACACTTTAGAAAGTTCCCGAGTATTTTAGGTTTAGTAGTCGGGTCACTTAGACTACTTTTTTTTTTCGTTTAACATAATGGGACCTGGGCCATTGTTGGTTAGGGTTTTATGTTAAAATTTTTATTTCGAAGTCTGTCGGTTGTTGTGAAATAACCTAATAGCTAACTTTAGGCCACAGGTAAAGATCTAAAGTAGCGGGAGGCAATAGTGAAGCCCGAGTTTTTTTATTCCCTTAGTTAAAAACTATATATTATCTTCCCTGCATGTATTAATAATATTAACTAATAAAGAATAAAGAGCCTGGTCTCGGTTATAAAACGAAAAAAAAATAATATAATTTATATAATTATACAAAATAATTACTAGGAAAATGGGAACTATTTAAAGTCCGAAGAACAAGTATTAAATGCCACATCTGATCTAGCCAATAAGGATCAGTTTTATTGTTTTGATTATTTTTTATGTTACACCTGATCTAGCCAATCAGGATTCAGAATTTGTTAACACACAGACATCAGAATCACTATTGCTCTATCTGTAATGTCCTTCGGACAATAATAAAGCAGTATATATAATATTTCTGCTATTTTCATATATTAAATTTTTTTTAATATAAGAATTTAAAAAAACTTGTCTTAGTAAAATAATTGGTGTGACAAAAAATTTTAATAAAATCCTGTTTCAATAAAGCTATTTGTATAACAATAAAAAATTTAAAGAAAATCTAGTCTTAGTAAAGTTGTTTGTATAACAATGAAAATTCAAAAAAAAATCCTGCACCAAAGTTGTTTGTACAACTATACCAATTTAAAAATATTCCTGCTTCAATAAAGTTATTTGCACAACTATAACAATTTTTAAAAAATCCTGCCTTTATGAAGTTATTAGCACAATATAACAATTTTACAATTTAAAAAAATTTATTAAAAAAGTTATTTGTACTAATATTACAATTTAAAAAATTTTTGCTTCAATAAAGTCATTTACACAACTATAACAATTTTAAAAAAATTAAGTTATTTGTGCAACTATAACAATTTTAAAAAAACTTACCAATAAGGGAGCTGACAGAAATCAGATAATTTTTTGGTGGGTGGGTGGGTCAGCCAAAGTATCAGGTGTAATTTTGGCCGGAATTATCAAATTCTGGCCAAAATTATAAAATTTTTTTAATTAAAATTATAAATTTATATATAAATTTAATATCAAATAACTTTTGTCTACTGGACCAATTTGGATCATTTAACTACCAAAATGATCCTCTCAAAGAGAGGATTCTAACAAGCCTAAAATAACTAAAATCTAATTACTAGATCGTAAGATCAATATAGATTTGTATTACTATAAATATTATAATATTTTAATAAATACTATATAATATTATATAAATCTAGATTGATCTTATGATATAGTATGATCTAGTAATTAGATTTTAATGATTTTAGGCTTGTTAGAATCCTCTTTCTGAGAGGATCATTTGGTAGTTAAATTATTTAAAATGGTTCAGTAGATCAAAAGTTAGATAATATTAAATTTTTTATTAATTTATATATAAATTTTTTGCGCAATTTGATTGGCTAATAAGGTGTCAGGTGTGGGTGGGTGGAGGTAGCCCCTTAAGAGATGGAAATCACCTGATTTATAACAGCTCTCTATAACTATGCCAATTTTAATAAAATGTTATTCTAGTATTTATAAAATATAGATATGATATATTATAAAATACAGAAATTGCTACAAAATAAGTAATTTATTTATAAAGCTAATTATAGTAAAAAAAATAAATACAATATCCAAGATAATATGCTATTCAATCCAAATTTTATAGAATATTATAATTGAAATAAATGTAAAAAATAAAAAAATTTTATTTATTAATAGATCATATTAAGACTATACCAGAAACAGAGTGATATTGAAAATTTCACAAAGTGTATGGTTATGAAGCATTTGAAAAAATATGTATCTGCAAAATCTCATAAATAATTGAACAATATATTAAATGCATAAAACTATGAATTTCTGCACTTAAACATCACGCAGTACTATATTTATCCATTGTATGAGAATTGTTTAATGAAATATTGTTTTTCAGAATTGCACTAGCTAAATATGTTATATTATTTTATGAAATACGTTACTGATGAATACTTGCCTCTTATCATTACCAGTTTTTATATTATTTACAGTACTATAATAAAAGCTTGTTCTTAAGGGTAGACCGTATTACTATAATTAAATTATATATATGCAAATGGTAGATCCTTTTGGCTATATAAAATTAACAGAGTACAAAAAAGCAATAAAGGCAAATGTTTTTTTATTTTATCAAAATTTAATCAAAACCAGATAAATACAAACATTAAACCCCGTAAATTTCATTGCAAAAATTAGAAATGAGTTTTTAAAGAAACAATTCTAAATTTTGAAGCTACAAAGTTTGATGGTGAAACTATATAATTTGTGGGTGAAACTTTTATAGCTCTAGAAATTAATAAATATTCTAGAACACACGATAGAACAATATAGAACAATATTGAACTCGTATATAAATTATTAATCATTTTTAGCCAATAAAAATGAATTTTAAAATCATGAAATCGTCAATACTATTCTAGAATATAACAATGTTTTGAATGTTTTGATCAGATGATTATTGTGTAACCATACACAAATTAGCCACAACAACTATGTGATTTTTAATTAGTGTTTATGGTCTACCCTTAAAGCCTATATGTGTGAGTTTGATTAGCTCAGTTAATTATGCAATATATAAAGTGCAATATTCACATAAGCTGTTAAAATCTGGTAACATTTTGATTAATGTATTCTTATCATTGAATTAACTTTCCATATGGATTGTTTTACAGTTCATATATACACATTGCTTGTTGATCTAAAAGATAATTCTAGACTATATATTACTGTAATAAAAAAAATCTTTTTTAATTTGTCTTTTGAAATTGTACTAACTAAATATGTTATGTTATGAAATGCATTACTGATGAATACTTGTCCTTTATCGTTATTAGTTTTTATAATATATTGTTTACTATGCAATAATAAAAACACAGCTTATACATACATATTGCTTAGTAATTAATTAGCATTTTGAAAGATAATTCTAAATTATACATTATTAAAAAAAAATATTTTTTATTTTTTTCAAAATTGCTTTAACTAAATATGTTAAGTTATGAAATGCATTACTAATAAATACTTACCTCTTATCATTATTAGTTTTTGTATTGTTTATAGTACTATAATAAAAATGGTTTTAAAGTCTGTATGTATGAGTTTGATCAGCTCAGTTAATTATGCAATATATAAAGTACATATTTATATAAGCTATTAAAAATTTGTTAACTTTTTGATTAATGTATTCTTATTGTTGAATTAACTTTCTATATGGATTCTTTCACAGTTTGTACGTACATATTGCTTGTTGATCTAAAAAATAATTTTAGATTATATATTAATAAAAAAAACATGTTCTTGACTTTCAGAATTGCACTAACTAAATATATTATATTATGAAATGCATTACTAAGCCCCTTATCATTATTAGTTTTTATATTGTTTATAGTACTATAATAAAAACAGAAAAACTTGCCTTAAAGTCTGTATTGTGATCTATAAAACATCACAAAAATGGACATAACTTTTGAGCCAGTAATTTGAATTTGATGAAACTACTACCATTCGACTTAGCTCGCCAAGCCGGTTCGAATGAACTATAGTACGTCCCTGTATGACCTCTGTTGCCAAGATAGGAGTTGTCAAACATTTACTTCTATACTTATTAATATATCAGCAATCTGATTGGCTAGGAGATTCCTGCGGGCAAAAACGTTAGATCTGACATATCTGAAAGATGTCATATTTATAGCTTATATTCTAGATATCTCATATATTATATTTATACCATTTGTTATGGGTACTGCTATTTATACCATGGTTTTTGCTATTTGCACTATGGATTTTGTGAAACAGTAAATCATCAATCAACCTTTTCTATTTGCACCATGATAATATATGTTGCACTAATAAAAACTCACCTTTTTTTGTAGATTAATAGTTATTTCACACCATTAATGTTGTGTAACATTACACAAGTCTTGTTTTGGTAATCTAATAGGCCTGCTAATCTAATTTTATAATGTGGGCTGACCCTAACCCTAATTTTATAATTCAGGCCAACCCTTATCCTAATTTTTTAAGGCCTTAAAAAATTAGGGTAAGGGTTGGCCGCATTATAAAATTAGGGTTAGGGTTGGCCCGCATTATAAAATTAGGTTAGCGGCCTACTAGATTACCAAAACAAGACTTATGTAATGTTGCACAACATTAACGGCACGAAATAACTATTAATCTACGGTGCAAACAACCTAGTCCCGACAAATAAAATTGATGACATTCAAATTGCTAATCCTTCTTCAAAAAAAATATAATAAAAAAATACTATCCTAAAATGTTAAATCAAAACAAGCTAAACACTTCCATAGTTTTTAATTTTTTTTAAATCTATTTATAAAAAAGTTATAGCAGGTTGAAGTTACAGTATTTTTATAATTAAATATGAAATTTGGCTGCCCTATATATATTATAAAAACAAGCAATTTGGCCGCCCTATGTATACTAAATTTGGCCGCCCTATATTTACTAAATTTGGCCGCCTTATACTAAATTTGGCTGCCCTATATATCACTATAGTGTGAATGTGGTGTGCATGCATATAAAAATATTTTTTACTAAGTTAACGATATATGCCCACTAATTGAAAGTTGTAAAGCTCGTCGAGACGCATCTAACGGTGGCTAGATCATCCAAATCAGCCCAGTGGATGGCAAGATATCATCAAAAAACAATTGGACGACTATATAAAATCTCTATGTAAATTACATAGAGATTTTATATAGTTGTCCAATCATTTTTCAACGATATCTTGCCATCCACTAGGCCGATTTGGATGATCTAACCACCGTTAGATGTGTCTCGACAAGCTCTACAACTTTCAATTAGTGGGCATGTATCGTTAACTTAGTAAAAAAATCTTTTTATATGTATGCACGCCACATTCACACTATTGTGATTTTTACATGTGATTTGCATCATGTTATACTACAGACGATCTCTGATTAACTGGTGTGACTATCAATTAAAGTAATTTGGTAAATGAGCATGTGCCAATTTGACCATATATATAATAGAAATATCAAATTTGGCCATATATAATGAAAATATCAAATTTGGCTGCATATAATGAAAATTTCAAATTTGGCCGCATATAATGAAAATATCAAATTTGGTCGCATTATGTAAATTTCAGATTTGGCCGCTAGAAAATTCCATTTGTTGGGACTAGGTTATTTGAACTATATAAAAAAGGTGAGTTTTTATTGGTGCAACATGAATATAGTCCAAGGTTATACAAAATTGCGAAAATCTGGCCCGCATTATGTTAAGGCCTTAAAAGATTTGTGTAATGTTACATAACATTAACGGCGCCAATAACTGTTAATCAACAAAAAAAGGCAAGTTTTTATTGGTGCAACATATATTACCATGGTGCAAATAGAAAATGTTGATTGAAAATCTACTGTTACACAAAATCCATGGTGTAAATAGCAGTACCCTTTGTTATATTTATTACATTTATTATAGTTATACTATATATTTTATTAATAGTAGTTGTAGTATATATTACACATGTAAAAGAATTGATCATTACATTTGTAAAGTTTCAAAAAGTATAAAAGCAACCCCAAGTTCAATATCGAGTCTTCATACTCTTTCAATAAATAAAACAACTATTATCTACACAAATCAAACAGTTATTAGTATCCTTATATACTTTTAATTGTAGCTTCTTTCGTAATTGCAAATTGCCTTAAATCTTCTTTTTTAAGTTTTCTTAAAAACGCCATACTGACTTAGATATACCACAGTAACAAAGTTTGAAGTTACACAAAGTGTTAACTGTCTAAGATCACTCTAGTTACCTAATATCTTTGAAGAAGTGGATATAGGATAACAGTACATATGAGTTTGATCAGCTCAGTTAATTATGAAGCTTTGATTAATGCAATATTCAAATAAGCTGTTTATTCTAAAAATCTGTACTTTTTGATTAATGTATTCTGATTGTTGAATTAATTTTCTTTATGGATTGTATTCACATCTTGTACATATACATTGCTTGGTTATTAATTAGCATTCTGAAAGATAATTCTAGATTATACATCAGCATTGTTAAAAGACCAGTTCAGTGAAGATCACTAGAACTGGAAGTGTTACTGGAACTAACAAGATATAACTTGAACATATATAGGCTCCAGTGATAAGTTGTCACTAGACCCTTCTATTCACATTTTTTTTACTATTGGATGGAAGTTCCAGTGAGATCCGGTGAGATCCAGTGAGGTCTAGTAGTGTCCAGTGGATCCAGCAAATAAAAAAAAAATTCTTTTGCAGTGAATAAACTGTTAAATTTTTTAAGTCAACTTTATAAATTTTATACCAATGCAAAATTATATATATAAATATTATAGCTGCTGATTAAATTAATTTAATGTTTTTAATTGAATATGAGCTAAATAGTTTCAGATAGGGATGTTATCTTGTTCCAACCAGTTGGTTTGTACTCAAAAACTTGTTTGAACACTGTTTCAAAGCACACATGTAAAATTGGTTATCGAAGTCAGTTTATACAAATGTATTAACAGTTAATTATTATGCTTGCTTGAACAGCCTGCTATTTATTAAAGCAAATATATGACTTTTACATTTGTAAAATATATATTATATTTATTGTGCCTATTGCTATTATTTATTGACTCTACACAATATTATTGGTCATCTCATATATTTTGGCAGTTCAATTGAATAAATTAAAGTTAGTATATAGTAAGTACAATTTTTTTCTATTAAATAGCAATTAAAAAAATATATATATTATTTAAATAGCTAGAGTATATTTATAAAAAAAATTTTATAATTTGTTGATGTAATTGTTTTAAAAAAACTTTAAAACTATTCAATTTTTAAATTTTAAAAAATTAAAAAATTAAAAATTTGCTTATTTTTAAAGTTTAACCAATTAAAATTAAGTATTTTTTGTGCTACTACGCAAGTACCTTGGTGTAACTATCAAAAAAAGTTAGCTAAATTTTAAACAAAGCTATTATGTACAATAAAAAGTTATATCAAAAATAAAACACTAATTTAATCTAGTTTATTATATAATTTATATAGTAAAAATAATACTTATTTTAGTTAAAAACTTCAAAAATCTATAAATTTTTAAATTTTAAAAATTTTAATAATGTATAAACATAAAAAATAATTCTCTAAATTTGAATTTTAATATGATATTAATTAAAATTTTATTAATTATAAAATTTTTTTTTTTTAAGGTGAGGCCTTGCTTATATTTTTTATTGGTTAATTTATATAAGAAATTACATATAATGTATAAAAACTTAAATTGTACAAGGACAAATACATATAAATTACATGCAAGAATAGAAGCTCGGACTAATTTATCTGCGACCTAAACCTACTAGAGTGGTCAAGACTTACCTAGATTTGGATGGTTAAAATACTATTTGTAGGTGTACTGTATTTGATCCACATTATGGACCAAATGCGAACTTTTCGAAAGGCTTGGACTATCAGTGAGCAGTTGTTAGAGTCAGAGTGTAATTGGTCGGGAAGGCTGCAAAGGCAGCTGAATGTATAGGTTCTGTGCTGGTGTGACTTTTTGTGAGATGGATGTTGTTGTTGTATTTGGGTGCTTTTGTATTTAGAAGTGATTTTGTTTATTCTTTTTCATTGGTCTAGGGAGGTACAGTATGGCTTCCATATCTGTTCATATATCTCTTCTGATAGTTTTAGGAGGATTTTGATGATGACTTGGGATGCTTGTTTGTAAGATAGTTCAAAGGGCTGTATTTCTTCGATTAGGGTCTTGGGATAAGACCTTTGAGCGTAGAGTTTAGCGAGTACGGGTATAAAAAGGATGAGTTAGGGTTGAATGCTGGATGAGTAAGGATCAGTTGTACTAGTTTGTCTAGTTGGGTGGGTAGGAGTTCTAAGCTATTAGTAATCTCATGTATAACTAAGTGAATGATTTCGTAAAGAAGAGAGGAGTTTTGGTAGCTAAGCCAGTATAGAGGTGAGTCAGGGAGGTTGCAATAGAAACAGTTGGGTGACGTGAATTTTTCTGGATATATTGTGTGGAAGTGTGAGTATGTTGGGAGGTTGTTGAGAAGGAGTTTAATTTTGAATAATTTCTGATAGTTAAGTTTAGGATTAGTAAAATGGTTGGAGCTTTTTTGGTTGTTGTTAAAATATAACCAGGTGGCATTCCAGTCTATATAGTAAGAGAAGTGTGTCCATTCTGTGCAACATTTTTGTGATGACCACATAGCAATTATGTGTGCTTTGCAGATATTTCTAATGAAACGCCTTGTTGGGCTTTCGACGGAGTGTCCTTCCCACTGCAGGAAGAGGTATGGGTTGTGTAAGTTTGCATAGTTGAAGAGTAGCTTGTGTTGAAATGTATGGTTTCTAGCTAAGCGATCTGCTAGATTGTTATAGCTATTATCTGAGTGTACTTGGACTTTGTGGAAGCTGAGCTGGAAGTTGAATGCCTGTATAGCATTAAGAAGAGTGTACCAGGCTGGCCAAGAGTTAAACTTGAAGTATTTGGAGGAATGTCTGGAGGTGGTTAGGAGCTTATTGTATTTGGAGATTACGAACTGGGAGTCTGTAAAGATCTCAACTGTAGAGTTGTGTGGTACAGTAGATATGGCTAAAAGGATAGCCAAGAGCTCAGCTTTATATGATGAAGGCCAGCTGTGTGCTTGTGCTGCGAACTAGTGGGTGATTTGATCATTGTGGATTTGTTCTAGCCAATGCCCATAGAGCATTGGTTGGTGCCAATTTCCACCACAGAACTATCTGTGTAGAAAGTGAAGTGCTGGGCAGCAGAGTTGTTATGTGCAATTCTAAGGAGATTTTGTGAAACCCCATTGTCATGGAAGAGGGTTGGCACTGGTGAATCAGTAATGTGTATTGTAGGTAGTGGTGGGGTGGTGAGATGGTGCTTGATTGCTACTGAATAGATAAGGTCAATGTAGTTAGCATTGAATTTGAGTTGTTTGTTAGTAGTTTTCCTGCCCAAGAATTGGGTAGAAAGAATTGCTAAAACTTCTAGAGTGCAGCAACTTGTAATGCGGTTTGAGTTAAGGTGACAACCGGTGCAGGGAGAGCATTGAACTGGGGGGAGGGGGTATTGGTTGAATTGGGACAAATCTATGTCGTGTTGCCAGTATGTGATAGAGACTGTATTGGTCTGTTTAAAGGTTTTCCTTATTTGTCCAATTATGATCTTATTGTCTTTGTATGTCAGTAGCTATGGTTTACGGGATTTGGGTATTGAGTTTGTTTGATAGGCAAATGGGTTAAACCCGTTGGGTCTGAGCTCTGGGGAAATAGTACGTTAGAGTTTGTGAGATAGAATTGTGTCTTCTAAGTGTGAGAACCAGAGTGGTTTTTTCCCTCTAGGGAGGTAAAGGAGTCTTGGCGCGATATGTTGCCATTCAAGCAGAATGTTGTTGTCTGCTGAGCTCAATTGTTCTAGATAGAAGATGTGGTTATGACGAGCTGTTGCTTGAAGGTTTTGTATTTTGGGTGTTTGGAGAGGATGCTTTCAAGTGGTGTGCAACTATTGTTAATTGTCTTGGGCCATAGGACGCCCGGATTAGCTAGGATGGTAATGCCCAAGTGGTTGAAAAGCTGGATAATTTTGAAGTTGGTTGTGTGTCTGTTGGGGCTAGCGATAGTTGGTTGCGGGTGTTGAAGAATATTAGTTGTGAATCATAGGTTGTTTTGCAATTGTTGGAGTCTAATACGAGTTGAAGTACCAAGTGTTGAAGGATTGTTTAAACGTTGCAGGAAGTTGCTGATATGGTGTTGTACTGGATGTCCTATATGTTCCGGATATTGTATAAGTTATAGTTTAGCATTGTACTATTAGGAGTAGAGCATGAGAGGTGGGACTTGTGTTTTGCGATTGTTAGGTATTTGCACAAGATTTTGTTGCATGTTGATTGGGGAATTACGATATTGTGTAGGCAATATTCAGTAGTTGGAATGATACTATGTTAATAATATATACGATTTGTTTGTCAGTTATGCTTTTTGTACTAGCAATACTAGCTAGGCTTGTAGCTTCTTCTTGGATTAGTTTAATTTGAGCAGTTTGCTTGTTGTTAAGTGTGAACCAGCACCCAAGGAAATTGAATGGCTGGTTCTTAGGAATCGAACTGATATGGAAGTTTAAAAATGATATAGAGGAAGAGGTGTGCTTTGTAATGAAGGTGAATTTGGATGGATTAACTTGTATATCTGCTATTTGATAAAAGGAGGCTGCCTTTTCAGTTATTTTTTCTAGCTCCTCTTTGGATTGGGAGATCCACAGTGTATCATCCATGTAAGCCAGAACTGATACTGATGTATGAAGGTAGTTAGTAGATTGGTGAAGAAGGTTGGTATACCACAATGTTGACATTGTATATTCTGAGAAATGTGTCGAGATATGAGTAATTAGAGGATCATAGTATATTCTCCAGAAGAGTGGTATGATTGTCTCTCCTTGGTCAATGCCATTTCTAACTGAGTATGAGTTGGTAAGGCCGAGGTTAGTGATTACTTGGTTTGTATGGTCAGAGAGCAGGTTAGAGAGGATGTTAATTAGTGTTTTGGGCATTTGAATTCTGTGTAGTGATTTATGGAAGAGATCAAAATTGACTGAGTCATATGCTTTGCTCATGTCCTGGGATAAAAGCCAAAGTTGGTTTGAATTGCAGGACGCATCTTCAATGATGTTGTTGAGAATATGAATCGGTATGGCTGTTGAGTTGCCTGCTAGGGCCACATAATTGAAGGGTGAGAGAATTTCGTATTTGGATAGGATATTGTTTAAGTGGTTAGTAAGCAGCTTTGTGTAGAGTTTTTTAATGTGCTCGACGAGGCTTATGGGCCTGGTGTTGTTAAGGTTGCTATCAAAAATAGGTTTTTTTGAGATTGGGAAGATATAGCCCTCTTTTCATTGTTTAGATATGGTCTGAGCAGAGAAGCAGCGGTTGAAGAGAGAGGTTATTGCTTGTATAAAGTTTGGCCCTGCATGTTTGAACATTTCATAGCTGATTCCTGAGGGTCCACAGGCCTTGTTGTTTGGTAGCTGGCTAAGTGTTAGAGTCACTTCTTCTTGGCTGAAGCTTGCTAAAGCATCCGCGTACCATGTGGAGTTAATGTTAGGTTTTGGGTTATATTCATCTTGCTATACAGATTCAAATAGGCTTTGGTTGACTTGGCGAGGGGCTGTCCAGTTGTCTAAGTGTTGTTGAATTTGGTCTTTGATAGCAGGTGGGTCAGTAATTGCCTTCTGCTCGAGTTTTATATTGTCAAATTTTACTGGGTCCTTGTGTCGGTTTAAAATACTGTTAATCATAGAAGTAGAGTGAGTTATGAGCTTGGAGCATCTTTTTTGGATTGACTCAGAGATTTGCTGCTTGATCTGTTTAATGTTTTCCATGTTGCGGGCATGGTATAGGTTTTTTCACTCTAAGTTTGCCTCACTGATCCAACCAGAAAGGAGCTAGTGAGTGGGTGGCAGCAGAGGTATTTGAAGCTAACATGATTGATTCAATACTATGATACCCGAGTTAAGGTGGTCTGGAATTGGTAGGTCTGTTTGAGTACCTGTTTGATCTTCCGAATAGTGCTACTAAGTTTTTTGAAGCTAATATGTAGGTGTGTTGCGGCAGCTGAGAAGGTGTGTTGGTTGTTGCGTACACTAAACTTTTTGTTAGGGATATGTTGTATCGCAGCATTGATAATGCTGGTTTGGATTTTGTGCCATGTGGTCTCTAGGGATTCAGAAGTATCTGTTGTTAGTGGTGTATTATGGGAAGTAAAATTGCTTTTAACTTGGTTGGAGAAGTTTTCCCAGAGGGCATTATCCATGGCTTTGTAGTCGAAGACTCTTTTGCAGATTCAGGTTTTTTGTCTTGGCTTGGTAGTAAGGGCATATGGAAAGGACTATTTGGATATGAGGATTTTGTGATCGCTCTGAGTACTGGTGTGAGAGTCATCTATGGTTTATTCAGTAAGGTATGATATTATGGGGTGGTATACCCATATGTGGTCGATTTGGCTACTGTATTTTGAGCTGTGCCATGTATGGCTTGGGTTTTGTGAGTGGGATGCCATATTATACATGTTGTTGTATGCGAGAAATTGGAGAAGTTTGTATTTGATTAAGCTGGAATGTATTTTGTCGGTAGAAGCATTGAAGTCCCTAGAACAATAGGGAGTATGTTGTGTGATGCTGTATCCAATGGATAATATAGTTTTGTGTATTGAGCCTGATGTGGGCTGTCGCATGGGAGGTAAGTTGAGATGATTCAGAATTTGAAGTCATGTTTAAAGAAGATGTCGATAGCAATTGCGTAGCCTGGGTATGTAATAATGTTATAGATATATGGAGTAAGATCGTTGTTTATCATAAGTGCAGTTCCTGCTTTGGAGCCCTCTGTACAGGACCAAAAGTAAGTGTAGTGAGGAGTTTTGTGAGGTTTAGTGGTTAAGTATTCATTAGACAGTTTAGTTTCTGTGAGGCTAATAATGTTAAGGTTGTTCTCAAGACAGTATTGCTCCCAGACATGTTTTTTGAGATTTTGGTTAAGGCCACGGACGTTGTGTGTACAAATAGAGAGTGTGAGGGGGTTAGGTTGGTTAGTAGGTTTGATTGAGGTAGTGCCAAAGTTTGTTTGCTGCGCCATGTTTGTGTTTCTCATTAGCTAGTTTAGCTTGTGTCCATTGGTGTTGTATTTTCCAATAGCCGGGAGGTGTGATTTTCAGTTGTGTCATCGTTGTCATTGTTTGGGTCCTTGAGTTCTTCCAATATCTGTGAGGTACTTGCAAATGACTGTATGGTACTAGGTGAGGCAGGCCTGATTTGTGTGTGTGTTTTGAATATGCTTCACTTAGGGGTAGATAGGGGGGCAAGTCTAGTAAAAGTCTGGAATAGAGTTAATCTTAAAGTGCGACCGGAGGGTTTTCATAGTAGGGGCTATATTTTGTTGTGATGTGATTGGGAGTGATAATTCAATATTTAGATCAGAGAGGATAGTTTGCAAATTGGGTAAGTTATTAGGAAGCTGAGGTAAGTGTTTGGGGTGGGGTGAGTTTGCCGTGGCTCCTCAGGAGGGTTGGTAGGGATTTGGATCCACTCCTCTGGGAGTTTAGTAAAGTAGTAATATTTTCATAGTTCTTTAACAGCTTCTACTAAGTCTTTTGGTGTTTCGATCGGAATTGGAATATTGAATTTTTCCATGATTTGGTCTATTTTGGGCAGCATGGGCTTATTAGTAGGATTGGCCTGTATGATATATTTAGGCAAGGGAAGTCTGAATTTATAATAAGGTGTTATTTGTTTTAGAAATTTTCTAGCTTCCTGGTCACTAGTGATTGGGAATGAAAACTGGGT
This sequence comes from Gigaspora rosea, assembly GCA_003550325.1. Taxonomy (NCBI): domain Eukaryota; kingdom Fungi; phylum Glomeromycota; class Glomeromycetes; order Diversisporales; family Gigasporaceae; genus Gigaspora; species Gigaspora rosea. The sequence continues at coordinate 8,569 of QKWP01000094.1, read as the reverse complement.
AACTGTTTTGATTTTGTTTGTATCAGAGGGGAGTGGAAGCTTTGTACTGAAATAGTCATTGGGCAAGGGCTTGAATGTATAGTATTCTCTGAGTGTAGCAACCACTTCTGAGAGTGTGATATCTGAAATAGCGGGGTTAAATGGAAAGAAGCTTCTGACTCTGGGGTTGAGTTCCTGGTAGGTGGAGAGGGGAGGCTTTTTTTTAGGTGGCAAGTCAAAGTAAGTATCAGGAATCTAGTCATCTATTTTATAGTAGTCAGCGAGTTTTCTTTTGTATTCAGGTATGTATGGTAAGGCTGCCCTGTGCTTAATTGGGAAGTACTGGCGCAAACTAGGGGTTAGCTCTTTATAGTGTGAAGGAAGAGGAGGAAGTTTTACAAAGTATGCCTTAGGGAGTTCGCTGAATTTGAAGATTTTCCTTAAGGCGTTGACCACTCCTTTGGTATGCGACCGCTGTTTGATAGAGAGTGCAAAGTGGAGGATTGCTTTTATTTCCTTGGTAATTTGGTCTGGGTGCTCGAGAAGTAGAAGTAATTTCTTTTTAATAGCTTTTTGAATTTCTTTTTTAAACATTTTGGGATCTTCAGCATCTTTGTCTTTGATTTGCAAGAAACCTTGTGCATATCGTATTAACTCGTAAGTAGCTTTTATAGTGAGTTTTGCAAAGTTGGTACTAGCGAGGTATTGGCTGATTAGCATTTTTCTGAGCATTGAGTAAATGATGGTGCGTGTTTCCCAGTTGGTAAATGTAACTTCATTTTTCTCTTTGTATATTTCAAGGGCATCATTGTATAAGCTTATGTACTCCTTCTGCTGGTGCCGGTTGGGTTCTTTGTTCCTGGTGAAGGTGGTGAAAAAACTTGTATCTCAGTGTGCGAATTTAAGACGGATGGCCTCAGAGAGTTTAGATTGTACGGGGCTTGTTGTCAGTTTGTATTTAGTGAACTTGTAGATTCCTTCTGGTGTTGTTAATGCTTCTGCTATAGTATCAAATGACCAGGCTTCTGGATCGAAGGGTGTGTCATCTGGTGTTTCAAGTTTGCTCTGTACTGTGATTGCCCATTCCATGTGATCTATGATATCTGTATGTGGTATGTTCAGGTGTATCTTAGTAATCTAGCTATAGAGTGGTCTGCTGCTGCCAGGAGCCTTCTCGAGCATGTTTTAGATGCTTTGTTAGGAAGAGCAGTTTGTGGTGATATGACCCATGAGTGTTTTTTGCTAGTATTTGCCGTAGTGGCTAGATGTGGCTGAGCGACAGTGGACTACTACTGGAAATAATGGGTGAAGTAATTTGCTTAGTGGGTGTTGATGGTCGTAGTACTCCAGTTTGATTGGTAGTTGCAATTGGTGGTAGCTGTGTATCATCTAGGGCTAGAAAGTCTGAAAAAAGCGGTGTCTGTGCAAGGGGTGCTTGCAGAGTTGTGCTGTCAGGTGTAGTACCTTTTGGTTAAATTTGCTTGTTTTCTTTGTAGCTTTCCACTGATTCGTTGTCAGTTTCTGGGTCAATAGTTGCACTATATGGAATTGCTGGAAGGTCATTGGTGTGTTTAGCTTTTGCGTATGGTTTCATAGCATCTACGTGTGGTTGTAATAGTGTGGCAAGATCACTGCTTTGGGACATTTGGGGTAGTTTTGCAATGATGTTGACAGAACTGTCTCCTTGTGCTATAAGGTCAAATAGGACTGATTGGTCTGTGTTATCTTGTTTGCATAGCCAATGAGGTGGAAATTTAGCCAAATTTGGGATCTTTCTTTGTTTGGTAATATTGGTATAGAAAATGAATTTGTCTTTGTATTCTGGTAGTGAAGGAATAGAAAAAAGAACAGAGAATGTGAGTTTGGACCAGTCGTTGATAGTAATTTCTATGAACTCTTTAGCTGGTTCTGTTTCTAGCAAAGTGGGCCTTGCATTGGAGAGTGTTTATTTTGGCTGAGTTTGTTTGCGGGAAAATGGTAAGAAATTAATGAATGAGGAGGAGCTGCTTGACGACATAGTTTCTGGTGCAGATTTGGGTGCGAGAGGGTGATTTGGTTTGGGGTTTTTTGTGTTTTTATTTAAAACTGAGATGACAAACCGTTTTTTGTTATTTAATATTGAATAGTCCTTAGGACCATTGTTGCCGGACGGCGAAAAAACTGACTTGTTGTCTATTTTTGAGTTAATCACGTTTATTTTGGTGAATTTAGACCTTTTTGTAGAAAAGGCACCTCTTTTAGGTCAATATTTGGGTGCCAAACAACTTTACTTAGGGGCCGAGTATCAAGTTACTTAGTAAAATTTCAAGATATTGTCGCAGGAAAATTTTTTCTTTTGTTCTAGTTTTGGTAATAGGGATCTATGGGAAGAGTTCCTCAGCAATCATTTAGATTTTTTTTTAATTATAAATTTTACTAACTTATTATATAAGCATATATTAAACTAAAACCTAGTATATTTTTCTTATTTACTAGTTTTTAATCTACAAAGTAAATTAATAAAAATTTTTTAAAATTTATAAAAATTTTAGTTTATATATAAAATATTATTAAGAATATTTTTGTCTTATAAATAAATTTTAATTGCACAATGAAAATAATAATAATTTAATAAGTAAATAAATTTTAATATTATTTAATAGACTAAAAAATTGATCATAGAAAATATTTAATATAAATATAAAAAATTAATATTTATAACTTAATATTATAATATACTATTTTTCAAAAGATAAGTTTAAAAAATTTTAATAAAATAAATTATTATATATAAAAATTTTTTACTTTCTTTAGTAATATAGCTGTGCCAGAATATATGAAATTACCTATACCCAGTTTAATAATATTCTATACAATCTATGATAACTGATTTATACTATGCTTTTAAGCTGAGACTTGCAAATGCATTTTCTTCTAAATCGATTGCGGATTGGATTAATTGTATTTTGGCTTTGAAAACTATTTCTTCAATAGATACAAAGGTTGTCTGCACAACCAAATAATCACGTGCTATTCGTATAAGTTCAGAATAGCGTACATCTGATTGTGTTTTCTAAAAGGCTCCCTGAAGGAATCTATTTTTAATCATTTTGGGAATGGTTTGTTATTTCTGAAAGTGGTTCAGATTCAAGTGTATTTTGAGAGTTCAAAGAGTTATGTTCAATTTGGTCAATAAATTGTTCAAGTGCGTTTTCTTCATCCATCTTATGAAGTTAGGCAAATAAATAAGTGCAAACAAAAAAAAAATTGCTTATTTATATATATATTTTTAAAAAAATAATTTCATAAAAAAAAAAAGCTAATATCAGTATAATATTTAATTAACTTTTAATTAAAGTGTCTATTCTCGTTATATTAACATAATTCATAATAATTGACCAATCGAAAAATGTATTATTCCTCAATAACAATAGTAATTAAAATCTAAAGTCAATCACTAATTAAGCATTTTTTGCTTATTTAATCAATTTCTGAACTCAATTTGAACAGGAGTTTAAATAAATCATGTAACCAAAAAACTTGAGTTTAACAGGTTCAGGTTTTAAACAGTGTTGAACCAAGTTCAGACAAGTAGGATAGCATCCCTAGTTTCAGAATCATCTTTAAGCTAGGGAAGTGCAGAAAATCATATATTTTTTAGGGGGTGGGGTCCCCAAATATCATGTTATATATATATATATAGTATAAATAGCCAATCATATTGAAGAAAATCGATTTTTAGTTAATCACAGATAGTTGCTACATAGTAAAGTCTAAATTTTACTAAGCAATCGAAAAAAAATCGATTAAGTAAACTTATTTAGTAGATCAAAATACACTTACCACAAAATTTTCATAAATATTGGAAAACATTTTATTATTTAACTTTTAACTTTTATGTTTGTCGAATATATTTTTTAAAAAATTTAATTTTTTTGTCGAACTTAAAAACCAAAAGTCAATTAATAAAATATTCTCAAATACTTATGAAAATTTTGTGGCAAGTTATTTTGATTTGCTAAATAAGGTTACTAATCGATTTTTTCGATTTGCTTAGTAAAATTTAGACTTTACTATGTAGCGACCAGTATTGGAAATTGGTGTTCTCAGAATTTTCATAAGAACACTATTATAAATTTGAGAACAGTATAAATTTTTTACTGTTCACTATCAAAAAATTTTTTGAGAGCAGTAAAATAATAATAATGTTCTTATAAGTATATAATATAATTTCACAGCAAACCAAAACTTATAAAAATTCATATAAACAATTTTCATGGATAAGATTTCAATTTGTATAATAACTACTTATTTGAGGGAGTTTATATTTATAACAANTTTTTATTTACACCCAATCGGCATGTGACTTTTTTTTTTTTTTTTTTTTTTTTTTTTTTTTTTTTTTTTTTTTTTTTTTTTTTTAGTAATACAGTAACCAACTGTTTGAGAACACATGTAGTTATTATACTGTTCTCATGAAAACAGTGTTTGAGCTAAAATTTCCAACACTGGTAGCAACTTTTGTTGATTGTGGGGTAGCTTATTTTTAGGTCAAAGATGTTTTTGAGTTTTTTTAAATTTGATTGGTCAATAGTCCTACCACTAGGAGGAGAGGGGGTCAGGACCTATGTAAACCGTAATTATGTGATTTACTGCACTTCCCTTAGTTCAAAATTCTTTATCGATTTGAATTTCGGTTAAATTCATTAAAGTCTGCAGACTTGAACATGTGACAGACTTTTATAGCATATGTTCGATCAATTGAATGATCGATGATCAATCAAGGGGATGTAAGTATAAGAGTATGGTACAGTACTATTTAAGTGAATTAATGAATAAGTATGAGGTAATTGTTGTATAATTGTTCAAAGTATATTTTAGTATTGTTGAGGTTCGTGAATAAGATAGTCTTTTTTCTTCTGTAAACCTGATTTTAGTTCTGGTTTCATCGATCCTCTCTCCCTACCCAGTAAGTTATCCAAAGTGGTGGCCTGTTGGGACGACAGTCATATGGAAGTAAGAATTAGGTGGTATATAATTTAGACATTAGTCATTCATATAGAAGTGAATGCATTTTATGACCTGTCGAAACGACGTTAGTTATACAAATTATACAAATAATATAGCCTATAACCTGTTAGTACAACAGTCATAGAAAAAATTACACAATGCTAAAAAGCTATATAGGTTGCTCGATAAGATACCCATTTTGTATTTTCATAGTGTAACCTAGAAATGAGAGACAATACAAAATAATTTTTAAGTTTTTTACTTCATTCCAAGAAACAAAAATATCACAATTTGGACCCAACATTGTCTCAAATATTTTTAATAATTTATTGCACTAGTAGTAAATATTTTAATAAGTAAAATGTATATAATGTACTTTATTAATTTTAAATTGCTCAATATTTAAATATGTGCTTTATTGTATATTATCCTATAAATTGTGAATATCAATCAATATTGTTATACAAAAATCTTCAATATTAACTTTTATATAGTTTGATTTACATAGTATATCACACACCCCAATATTACGTGTATACAATAACTTTAATTCTTATTCATTTTTTGATTGGCTAATATTATATTAGTTCTAGTAAAATAATCTCTTCCAGTGAAAACTTCACTAGAACCACCAGAACACTGAAATTATCTGGACATTTAGTGAAGTTCTAGCTTCCAGTCAACAACACTGTTATACATTATTAAAAAAAAAAAACTTTTTTTTTGTCTTTTAGAATTGCACTAACTAAATATATTACATCATGAAATGTACTTACGATTCAAGATATTTCACTTATATATCTTATTTATGACTTCTGAAAGACTTTCTTAGAGTTCAGAAGTATAACTGGACTCACAGAAGCCAAATAACTCTACGTAAAAAGAATTGCAATGTTTTTAGGACAGTTTTTTTAATATTGCTATATTGGTTCTAAGCCCGAATAAATCTTACAAATTTATAATTTATTCGAATCTAGAGTGTTTCTATTTGGGCTTTTGACTTGCATTTGTATATGTATAAATTTATTGTACCAGTATTTATTTTATAATAAAAAAATATATTCGATTTTTAATAAAAAATATTTTTATAATCAATATCAATGGATTTTTGATATTCTTTACAATTTAAATTCAACACAATTCATGTAAGTAAGAATTATTGGAGTTTTAAGAATGATTGATCAAAACATTTTATTTTTGCTTGATTTTGCTCACAGTAACCAAGGTTGTTTTCAAGCAATTTTCTAATGATCAAAATGGTGCGTAAGTATTATACAGACCAATGTTTCTATGGGATGCATCTGTCAAATAATGTCCTGAGCACTATTTAACCAAAATAAGCCATTTATGCTAATTGGCATATCATTCATATATATATTAGTAACATTAAACATGAATTGATCGTTAGTTGGTAAGAGTTGAGGAAAAGGTTAATATACTATATTACTTTCATTATCCCCTTATTATTAAATATAATAATATAAGAGGTATAATTGTATTAATATAATTTCTTACACCAGCAATAAAAAAACATAAAATAAAAATATGATACTAACCTACAATGTATTCTGAATCTATTCCTCCAAATGCAACTGATTCTTCATTACCAATATCTTCGGAGTTTGAAAAAAGAGCAAGTCCTACAATTTGCTTCTAAATAAATATAATGAATTGTTTATACAATATACACGTAATTTTATAGTTAAAAAGATTCTCAGAACAATAAATATCTAATTGTAAATTCTTGGTAAGAACTATTTGAAAGTAATATATTGAAAAAGTTAGTTAAATTTTTGCAAGCGTCTCCAAACGGATTCATAAAAAATTCGCTAACAACCCAGAGCAAGTTATATGTTGAATCAATGGGTATATTCAATGATTGAGGTGGTGTTCCAAATTGAATCAGAAAGAACCATTGCATTAAAGATTGTTTAAAAGTAAGATTTATTGTCAGAAGAGTGGCAATAGATGTGGTGGTAAATGTGATAGTAGGAATGGTATTAGTAGTAGTAGGCGTGGTAGTAGGTATAGTCCTTCTTTATTTCATGAAATTTGTACAAACACTACTCTTGCTATTATTTTCTAGTGATGCTCAATTGCTATAATAGATCGAAATAAAATCCCAATTAGCACTTGAGTAGCTTCCATTAAAATTTTGCAAATATAATAGCAATATGTTAGTGTGTTGATAATGAAAGTCCATAGTAAAAAATGTGAAAATACTTGAATAGAACCCTTAATAGCTCCTTCTGAATAAACAAATGCCTTATATTTATCTTTGTCAGCTCATCTTGGATCATAAACGAATGCGACCCATTTATCTCTTCTTGATTGCAAATGTCTTACATCCATTCCTTCTAGCATTTTCTGGATCCAAGGTTATTCATTCTAAGATTCAGGACTGTTAGGCAGTTTTTACACAGTGCCTCTTTTAATGCTCTTTCCTCTAACTCATGTCAATTGCTATAAATTTGCAAAATGTGTTGCTACTAATGCATTTCCTTTCTTTTGAACTAGAATAAATTAGGTCTCACTATAGGAAATATATGATTCAATTTTTAAAAATATAAAAAATGTTGCTAAGCTTTTATAAAGCTAGTTCCAGCCTTTAGTCATGCTAAGTTTCAAAAAAAACCATATTTAAATAGCTAGAATTTGAATTTTATTATTAAATTTTTTGAAGGTTGGATACAATATATATAAATCTGCATATAAATCTATATATAAATCTATATAGTGACAGTTTTGAAGATCGATTATCTACTTGTATAACATTGAGTTGTCCTCTGTTTATTTACTATTCCCTAGATACTATCACCTTATATTCTTACTAATTTGGAATCTAACAAATAATACTATAATATAAAGATAATTATATAATTTGTTGCAATCTTAAACTAGAGCACATATAGCAGTTAAAAATAGATTGTACAAATATAATAGTAAATTTACCTTAACAAAATGTCCTGTGATCTTTAAATCTCTTCAAAATATGATAATAGCGAGTAATAGAACAATTGTATATAATAAAGATTGTAAACTCACTGAAACCTACTGGTAATTAATTTGTAAAAACATCAGTTTATGTTATTAATCATTAATTAGCTTGATAAGCTTAAGAACAATAAAGTATAGTATTCCTTTGTCTTGTTTCAAGAAAATTTTTTTGTAATATTATTTCTATGAATTACTGAATATGTTGAATTGATAAAGAAAATAAGATATCTAGTGATGCTCAAAAGAATTTGAATTTATTTTTGTACTATATATTGTTATCCTATACCCACTTCTTCAAAGATATTAGGTAACTAGAGCGATCTTAGACAGTGAACACTTTGTGTAACCTCACTTTGTTACTGTGATATATCTAAGTCGGAAGGCGTTTTTTAATAAAACTTAACAAAGAAGATTTAAGGCAATTTGCAATTACGAAAGAGGCTACAATTAGAAGTATATGAGGATACTAATAATTGTTTAATTTGTGTAGTTAATAGTTGTTTTTATTATTGAAAGAGTATGAAGACTCGATGTTGAACTTGGGGTCCACATCGGCCGCTTTTATACATTTTTGTTTTTCACAAATGTAACGGACTATATCTAT
>QKWP01000093.1:497196-528235 GCA_003550325.1 Gigaspora rosea | reverse complement strand
TTTTTTTAAGATTTTTTTTTTCTTATGCCAGTTTTCTTTATTTTGTATTTCTCTTTTTTTTAACCTACTTTTTTTTTGAAATTTTACTTTTTTTTTTTTTTATGTATCCAAATTAAAGTATAATGCTAATTATCAATTAATAACACAATGATCGATATATAGCGATTTTGATTAGTTCGATGATAATCAATAATTGATTTATATCGATTACTTGCCTATTTTTCGTTATTAATCGATTTTGATATATATCGATTTATAACAAATTAATCAATATATAACATTTAATTTTAATCGATATAAATAGATTATGCGTTATAAATCGATATATATCTGCTTAAAATATTTCGTGATGATGCATATGTTTTTGCAAGTTTTCCCTAAACTTTAACTGCTTTCGAAAGAACTTTCTCAAAATGAAACCTTCAAAACTTAACTAAGTAAGTTGATAAAATAGGTATTTGAGAGTCTTTAGGTAAAATTTCATCAAAAACAGATTAATATTGACAAAGACATTTAGATTTTCATCTTGCAACTAGATTCAAATTTCTCTTGTAAACAATTTTAGCATATGATGTACATTTTTGAAAATAGAAAAAATCTTTAATCAAAAATATTTCACGAGTTCTTAACCAAATCTAATGAAAATTTTTATATTTTAATTCTACAATTATATAAAATTCAAATAAAAATATTTTTATTGAATTTGATCAAAACTCATAGAGATATCTTTAATAAAAAATTTTTCTATTTCTAAAAAATATTATAAAGAAGTTGTTCCAAATGAAAAAAAACTATTATAGAATGAATATTTAACCAAATAACTTGAAATTTTAGGAAACAAAATTTTAATCTATTTTCTATTGATTTTATTAGTGCGCAGTAACTTGTTTCATTTGAACTTGTAAAAAGCTAGCCTGCAATGGTTTTTTTGTTTTCATCAAAATTGAAAATTTTAAAAAATTCTGAATCTGGAAGCAAATTGAAAAATCATTATAATTTCATTAATATTAATCTGTTTTTGATAAATATTTATTTTATTAACTTATCTAATTATGTTTTGAATGTTTTATTTTGAAAAGTACTTCCAGAAGTATTTGAAATTTAGAAAAAAATTTGCAAAAACATATGTGTCCAAATTTACAAAAATGTTAATATCTTTATAAGTTTTTAAAATTTTTCATAAAATTTGAGATCCTAATAGTTTATAATATGCACTACAAGTTTTGTTATAATTTTTTTTAGTTAGCATAGCAAAATTTCTTGTAAGTCATCACTGAACAGTAGTTTATTTTGAAAAAGCAAAAAAATATATTACAAAGAATTTGTGTTGAAATTGTTTATAGGAACTTTTATTAAAGATATCTTTACAAGTTTTTAACCAAATTTGATAAAAATTTTTTATTTTAATTTTATGAATCTATAGAATTTAAAATAAAAAAATTTTTATTAAATTTGATCAAGAACTCATAGAAATAATATTAACAACAATTATTATACAAATTACTAACTAATTCACATTTCTACGCAATTGTATTATATAATTATTTGTTTATTGATATACAATTATGATTAATGATTATAATACATATGCAGGATAAGTACCAAGTTGCTATTAATACTAAAGCCTTATTATATGCACCAACTACTTTTATTTATTTCTAATTATAATTAATTATTACTTTATATAGCTATTAACAACTTGTTATATTCAAATCGGATTATTATAGCATAACTTGTTACAATAATTTTTACAAAATATGGATAAATTGCTAAAAATAAAACATAACATCTTAGTAATTCAACAAAATATTCAATTATGATCCTTTTTAAAATTAACTTCAATTTGCTAAAATTTAAATTTGGATCTTAGATCAAATTTGAATCAATTTGATAAAAAAAATATAACATATATCAGAGATGTCTGGGTCCTCTAACAACCAATTTACTCTAACCTTACAAGAAGCATATTATAAGCAATGCTATCTCCAATTACGACAAAATAGCTACCACAAATATAGTACAAATAATAGTAGCACATATTTATAACAATGCATGAAATGACAACTATAAAAAAAAAGTAAAAAAATTAAATATATAACAAATAAAAAATACTAGTAATACCAAAAACAAATCAAATGATAAAATCTATCCCAAAGGCAATACAAATAATGCATCATCTACTATAATTGCAGCACCAAAATAAATAGTACAAAGAAACAACAAAATTTATTTTATGATAGTACAAATAATGTGATATCTACTATAGTAGCAGCACAAAACTAAAACCAACAACAACTATAACTAGTGAAACCAGAAAAAAAATTAAAAAACAGTATCCACCCAAAAGCAACTTATTTATAATAGTAACATAGTATCTATAACAACTCTATTAATGACAACTTTATATAATGACTTTATTGATAACAACTCTATTGATGACAACTTTATTGATGATGATTTTACTAATGATAATTCTATTAATAATGTAACTCTATTAATAATGATTCTATTAATGATAACTTTATTAATGACAAATCTATTAATAACAACTTCATTAATAATAACTTCATTAACAACGACTCTAACTATAGCAAATTAACTATTAACTATCATCTAAAAAAAAAAGCCCAAAGCCAACAAAAAAATAAAAATAAAAAAAAATATTAAAAAAAAGATTATCTGAGTACATATATAATCATCACTAATACTGTAATATGATAAACATCCAAGTAGAGTCAAAAAGTTAGAGTCAATATAATTCAAAAAATTTCATCTATATCCTGTATTTGTTATTTGAATTTAATTTGAAAATTTTGTATTTGAATTTGGTTTTAAATCAAATATTTGATCAAATCAAATTAAATCAAATCAAATTGTGAAACTCTATTTGTATTTAAATTTATAATCTTTTTTTTAATTTAGCAACTTAAAAGGCTTTCTTTTTTTGACTTGGAAGTTCTAGTAATTTTTTGAGCTATTGCTATACAATCATTTTTTTCTCTTCAAAGTTAACAAGCTGCTTTTTATATATTAGATTGAGCTTACTTATATATCTATATAATATATTTCTGAAAATAAGCTATTTTTTTGAGCAAAAAATTACATAAAAAAAATGTGGAATAGCTTAGACAATACAAAGTTAATTTCTTGGTTTTCATAACATAAAATAAATTTTTTGATCTACCAACCCAGCTTTTTTTTTTAAAAAAAATTTTTTTTAATTTTAGATATAGGCCAGTGCAAAAAGATTTGTGCCTCAGAAAGATGGTCATAAAAAATTTTTTTATTAAGTAAAGAAAAAAATTTTTTTTTTAAATCGTAACTGTACATATTCAGAAAAATAAAAAAAATTTTAGGCCTAAACTATTCGTCGTCATCAGAATTGTCATAGTCATCAAATTCCTTATCGATTAATTGTACATCGTTATCTGACTCAAAATACTTCTTTGCATTTTTAAGTGTTTTCGCCAAAGTCCAACAACAACTTGCTTATTAATTTTTTCCTTAAATGCATTTAGAAGTGTATTTCGAACAGATAAAAGGTTTGGACGTGGACTCATATTTGCAACTTCACCTTTTACAACTGACCAAACACCTTCAATCGGCTGAAGTTCGCAATGATAGGGAGGGGTAAAACAAACCCTATGCTGATATTGTTTTGCTATTTCGACACAAGAAAATGGTACCTTTTCTTTGTTCAATTGAACAAGTTCCAAAAGCTCCGGTCTATGTAATTCATTAGAAAAAGGAATGTCGTAAGAAATCAGCCAGTCAATTATTTCTTGCTTTTTGGTGTTTGATGTAGGAATATTTTCAACTCCTTTTTTGTGATAGCTTGCCCCGTTCATGTGAATGTCTACTGGCCCATATCTTTCGTAAAGATTTTTACAAAGATTCAAAAAAAGATCTTCAAAAATTTCAGCGTTGAAATTTCCGTGATAATCCACTTGGTCAGGAGTGATATTGGCATCTTTAACTATGTCAAAAACATTATTCCATTCATCAGCATTGTTCCTTTTTCATCCACGGTTGTTTGTTGGGGGTTTAATTGTTGGGTCCCAAATGTGACTGAATTTGGAACAAGTTCACCATGTATCTGGTTGGAGGAACCATTTCTAAACACAATGATTGCACCAAAAATTACAACCAACGGGCCATGTCCAGGTTCTAAAATGACACCTTGGTGAGGAACCCACGTATTACGTGTAGTATGGTGTAGATGACAATATGACTCATCCAAAAAAACCTCCGGGCGACGTGGGACATCATTTTTGCCTTCTAAATTAGCAAAACGGAAGTGAAGGTAACGACAGTGAAAGGCAACATTGTTTGGTGATTCATGAAGAATATTTCTTCATTCTCCTTGACCATAATAGTAGCCCAGGCTATACAATATCTGAAGAAGCTTCCACTTGGAGAACACATAACCTTGCTCAGAAAGATACTGGCGTAAAGTAAGTGTAAAAACAGGCTCACCTGTTTTGTTGGAGTTTAGAATTTTTGTTCGCAAAAGCATTACAACATTTTCATCAGGTTGGAGTTTGGAGCGTCCAAGGATTTTGTGCGGTGTAAATGTACTATCCTGGCGCTTGTTCCTGTCTGTCACCACGGTACTAACTGTTCTGTAGGCAACACCCAACACTTCACCAACATGCTTGCGTAATGTAAGCATCTGATAGTTATTTCCTAAGGTAAGAGATCTGGAAATATAATTGTATACGTTGATTATCATCGCTTTTTCATTGTCTGTCAGTAGTGCTCCATTTCGTTTTATCGGTGAAGTAAGCATTGTAAAACAAAAAAAAATTAAGCTGCATATATGTTTGGTTACATTCTAATAAATTTATAAATTTCAAAGTTTTTAAGTCCGGTTACATGACATTTGATCATTGTGTAATCTTACCTTTTTTTGGTGAGGCGCAAATCTTTTTGCACCGGCCCATAGTAGATTAATAAATATAGTAAGCTTACAATACAAAATATAAATTCAAAACAAATTTTATACTAAATTTAATTATTGTGGCAGCTTATGCTAAGATGGCTTATGCTGAGAATTTAAGTTATTTTATTATGAAATTATAAAATTTTAGAGGAATTTTTCAGGGGTGTTTGTTTTTATAGTTTAGTTAGGGTTTAGGGTTAAAGTTATTAATAAAAGAGTATATGTGGATTTTAGTAGGTATTATAGATTTAAATAGAGACCCAGATCTCAGCATAAGCCATCTCAGCATAAGCCACCACAATTATTAAAAATAGCTAAAAAATAAATGTATTACTGTAAATAGCTATATAGCAAATCAGTTCTGTTTTACAAATTTTAAAGCTTATCACTATAGTAGATCCAGATTTCATATAGTATAAAACAATGCTTTTTTATATAGAAAATAAAAAATTTAGTATTTCTACTTAAATTTCATTAATTACTTCAATTGGTAGGTTTAAAATTATAATTTTTAAACTAGTTTTTAACTAGTTCAGAATAGAAATCAAACCAGATATACATAATAATACAGCATGTAAAAATTCTGTATATATACAAGTTTTAAATAGAAGTATCTATATATGGTAAATGATAATATATTTTTTTTCAGACTTTATTGCTTTATTGTAGTATCAAAGATTCATGCATGTGTAATTATATATATAAACAAAAAATTAAAATATTATACCTTCGAGATTGGAATCAAATTGATCAGCTAATTAGTCAATTAATTAGTTATAGAAGTTGACCAATCAGTCAACTAATTAGTCAATTAAATATAGTAGTCAACTAAATGATTTCAGTCCATAATTTTTATGAACTGATATATAATAGCTGATACAATTCAAAGGGGCTAATCTAAAAAATAAAATTATTAAGGACAATATACAATAAAAATAAAGAATTAAGAAAAATAGTAAACTACAGGTTTGGTCAACCAAATTCGCATTTCAATCAAATTCATACTGGTATATTTTGATCTATTATTAATAGCTTGTCATCAATTGATTGAATTTTGATGGTTTTAATCTATTTGAATTATTTAAGATTTGATATTAACAATAAATCAAAATATACAAATTTGATTGAAATACAAATTTGGTAAGCCAAACCCATAAAATAAGAAGGGTATTAAATAAAGTTGTTTTAATGTATATGAATATATAATTTTTTAAAATTCATAAAAAAAAGTGATTAAATGAAAATCAAATACTTTATGCCAAATAAATAAAAATGCTTCTATTGCATATATAGTATAATATTTGTAATATATTATGTGCTATTAGCTTTTGAAGTTTCTAAACATGTTAGCATAAAATTTTAGTTTTTAAGAAACTGAACAGTTTAAATACTTATATTTGTAATATTTCGTTGAAGTTTATGCTTTAGAGATTAGAATCTTATATTTGATAATTAGTCAACTAAATATAAGTTAACTAAACTGACTTCAAATCCACTACACTTATCTATCTGCTACCAGATGGTTATAAATTCAATATATCAATTTTTTATATAACAAACAAATAGTTCTAAAAGAAAAAAATTCATTATAAAAAATTATATGGCACTTCTATAAAATTTTAAATTTGGATTTGTTATTTCAAAATTTGTTATATAAAGGTTCATTATCAATAATTTTATGATCTATAGATCTATATTTCTATTAGCTAAATTTAAAAAAAAACTAAAAATTCCAATTTTGGATTTTTAGATCCAGCTGGATTATGAAAACCAAAAAAATTAATTTTGTATAACCTAATAAAATTTAAATATTATATATAACCAATATAATTGCATCCTAACTCTAAATATTATAGTAAAATAAAAATATTAGGGGTATCCAGAAATAACAATACAAGAGGGGGAGGGGGTCTGACAAAATATAATGTTTTCCCTCTTAAATAGGGGGGTCAAAAAAATATAACACAATTTTTTTAGAAAAAATCGTCTAAAAACTGATCCAGTAGTCCAAATTTAATAATTTTGGTACCATTCGATTCATCTCGGTGAGAGGAGTTGAATGGTACCAATTTTATTTCATTTGGATTACCGGATCAAAAGTTATTGGCCAAATACTATTGGTTACTATGTTTGCTTATTCAAGTTTTTGTAAAATTTTATATTAAACATATGGATTTTGAAAAATTTTTTTATATAGTAGGGGGGTTAAGCGCTACTATAAGGGGGTACATAACATTATTTATGGATGCCCTCTTATTAACACTACTTGAAAACATATACTGCATATAGTATTAAATATATATATAAAAGCTTTGCTAGAAAAATCAATTTCTGATTAGGGCCGTGTCATTAATCACCTGATTATTTTTTATCAGAGGTTTATCCCCTCCACTTTAATATATAAATAGTCAGGTTCCTTTATAATTTCACTTTTTTTACCCCCCTTCCCTCTAAAAAATCACCTGATTTTTCTCACTTCCCTTGGTTTTTATGAATCTGAGTTGCCAGGGCAGTCCTTAATATCACACTGTCACAGCATTAGGGTTCGGGGCATGGTTAAAAAATTAGACATGCTCTATTTAGATCACATGTATAATAATATCATTATAACTCCTATGATTTGAAAAATGATAAATTAGTTTCAGTTATTAACTTTTAAATATTTAATTCTATAGATTTCAAGTGTATCTATAAAATAAAATAAAAATAATATTAGATTGTCACAATATTGGTAACTTAGAGTAGCAAGTTTCAAAATTACTCATTTAATATTATATAGCCAAAAATTATAGTATTGTAGTTTCAAACCAATAAACCAAGGCATGCCCATTGGCTCAGCGGTGCAAAACTTATGTTTTTGAGACTCCTGCACTTACTTTTTTGATACTCCTAGATGTACCCCCAAAATTTATATACTTTTTTGATACTATCTCCACGTGATGATTTACACAACAAATAGCGATTTGATGTAACGTAACACAATCTTGAAAATTCAAAACAAAGCATTCGTTTTAGTCAAAAATTGCCTGTTATTCAAAAATCCCAAGAAACCACCTTTATGATATTTTTTTAAAAAATCTAGTGCTAATGTAATAAGTACTAACCTTAAATAAACTAATTTCAATTATGCTAAAAGTTTTTTAAAAAGCGCGGATACTTAATGATATACTGTATTTAAAACATTTATTACGCAGATAGAGTTTTTTTCTAAAAATTTATATTCATTTTAAAAAAACTTTACATGTAAAATAAATTTGTTCTTTTTTTAAGAAAACTCATCATATAAATGTTGGTTTAAAAAAATAAATATAATCTTTGTTAAAACCCGCGCAACCAGGTCGAAACTAAAAAGTTTAAAAATAAAGATATAATAAAGCGTGCTAAACTTTTTAAAAACAGTAAATTTTATTCGTGGACCAAGTTATTTATTTGCTGTTCTTTATAGAAAAGTTATAATATTTATTATATGATCATTTTTTTAATAGGTTAATAGGTTATTGTTATTAGGGTCAGGTATGTAGAGGTCGTACCCTAGGGTATAATAACCGGTTAACCGCTAGGTTACCCGGATGACCGGATTATAAAATTAATAAACGGCTTACACAAATAAGTTATCTGGTTAACTTATAAGATAATATAGGATAATATAGGGTAAAATCAAATAAGATAGCTACGCAATGCTGTCACACAAAACCAGGAATGTAAATTTATAAATTTACATAATTCTGTAGACTGGCAAAAGAAGTCCTTAACGAGTTCAATAGAATGGGCCATTGTATTCAGTAAGATCTATTTTTTATTACGTATTTACACATAAACATATTATTACGTATTTTCATAATACCAACCAAACGGGATAGACCATTTTCTAAGAAATTGATAAACCCGCCGAATAATTTTTTATCTTAATAAACTATATCTTTCTTATATTAAATGAATTGCCAAAAGAAGTAAAGTATAACTTTCATACAGAAATTTACAGCCACAAGGTTTAATTATGTATTAGAATTGTAAAGATTCACATAAAACCTGATAAAATATAAGCGTAGTTAATACAATACATTAATCAAAAATGCCTCTAAATCAAATATACTAATTTATCTTCGCTTTGTTTTCCACAAATTTGTGTTGTAGATCGAAAATCAGATTTTTTTGGTTTCCAAATCAACTTATATTGCAACGAAATTCTAAACTTACTTAGTTGATTAGAGATTCAAATTCTACTTAATAAGCGGATTAAAAATTGATTTAAAATTTATCAGTATTAAAACAGATAAAATTGAATACTACGTATTTTATCAAATCGTTCCATACTGTAAATTTTTATTTCATAATGCTTCTTTTAATTGACACTTCAGACTTATACTTTACCCCTAATTCTACTTAAAATTTTATATAAGCTCACTGCTGTCTATCAAGACCCCTTTCTTTATCACCCGGTTTCTTTCTTTGGTTCAATTTTTTTTTTTTAAAAGTCCATCGACGAACATTAATCAACGAGACGTATATATATAAAGTTACAAAAATAGATGAGGATACAATGCCCATTATCTTATTAGTTAACCGGATATTTTATAACTAGCAGTTAACCAGATATTTTATAACTAGCAGTTAACCGGTTATTATACTTAGGGTACAATCGGATATAACTGTTATCCGTTTACTTCAATAGGGTATAAAACCGGTTATTAGATTTTATAAAAGGTTATACCCTTTCGGGTAAAGAGTTATCCGGGTACGACCACTACAGGTATGTAATTAGGTAGTGCAATTTTAAAAAAGCTAATGGTGATCTGCACGTGATATCAGTATCGGGGTACATCAAAAAAGTAAGTCAGGAGTCTCAAAAACGTAAGTTTTGCCTCAGTGGCATGCCTATGCCTTCGTGCCCTGAACCATACACAGCAACCAATTCACTATTCTGTCAGATAATCAAAATCTCCCTTATCATCATCTAGTTTACTTCTTGAGGACACTAGATGATGATAAGGGAGATTTTGATTATCTGGCAAATGATGAATTGAATGAACCTTCCTAGCGTCATCAATCTAAACAATTTCGCTATCTGGTGACAAATTAAAGTTCAAGATCAGGTGTAACATAAAATCAAAACAAAAATGCACCAGATAACGAAAGTTGCGGCAGTGTAACATCGGTCATTGTGAACTTTGGGGTGCTGCCCTGTCAAACTTTACAGATCTGTCGAGAATTGTCAAGTAACAATTTATTAAAAATATATACCTGCAACTATCAAATGCTAACTCCAATCTAGGATTAGTGGTCGTCAATATGTAGCAAACTTAGCTAGCAAAAATAGCTAACACAAAATTTATTATGAATTATATTTTAAAAGTTGTTTATATCATCTTTAATAAAGCCATGTTCATTAAAATATAAAAAATTTTAAATTTGCAATATTTTTTTTTTAGTAAGAGCCCCCCGTCTATCATCTAAAATATGTTTATAAATTGGAAATAGACGCTCTACATCTGCACCTGAAACAGGAATCCAAATATAAACTAAGGCAATTGTTGAAAGAACAGGTAATATATATAATTTGTCTCTCCGATACTTCTTCAAATCAAACCTGATATTAATCTCAAAATTTTTTGCCATATTACAATATGTAATCCATTCATTAATTAATTGGTTTGACAGATTTTTAAATTTGAAAATATCTAATAAATTGACAAATTATGTCTTGAAATATCAAATAAAACGAGGGTTAAAACATTGAATACTTTCAAAAGGTGGTAGTGCATTATAAGGTCTAATATGCATAATATATGCAAGATTGAATGCTTTTCCGAAAATCTTCTTAAAATAGTGAATATTTAACTGTTTTGGCTTATGTAAGCAATCATAGCAGTTACACCGTATTTCTACATTTATAAAAAAAACACTTGGTTCAATCGGGATATTTCTGGTTTGAAAGAAGTCCAGATAGTGTATCAAAAAAAAAAAAAAAATCTACATTGATAAAATTATAATAAACACTCGACATGAATAACTATATCTGGATTAGAAAACTAGCTTGCAAGATTGATAATGGATTGGATAATTCGCTTTCTTTTTGATAATATGGCCTCATTCAAATAATAAATCAGAACCAAGAAAACCACCAAGTTTTTACAGGCAATATAAGCAATGCTAATCGAATACCTTCGTTTAATAGTTTAATACATGTGACGAAAAGATAATTTAACCATCTTCATTTCTAGAGGATGAATGAATAAACGTTGATTTAATAGCTATGACAACTTTATCTATAATTTGAAATTTTATATTTTCAACTATGTGTGAAGCAAGTGTTATGTCGCATTTGTGGAATATCTGAAAATGATTTCTAATATTTAATATTTTCGAAAGGCAAATTATAATAAGAAAATCGTTGAAACAACTAATTGTGAAATAGTAGAAAAATTAAATTCCGTAAGAAATTCAGTCTTACGAGTTTTTTTAACTTATCGAAATTAAAAAATATATTAACGATGTTTCTTCCACATTCATCAGTTGTTTCATCCACAGTAATACAAACTTTTTATCTCGAAATAAAATAGTACAATTTTTCCAATTCAATGTCATAAACAAGAGGTAAATATCGTTGTCAAAGCTGACAAGCATCTACAATTGAATTGCCTAATAGACTAAATAAACTAAATTATTAATATATGCTCTATGATTTTTTTTTTTAAAAAAAAATAAATGTCGCGGCTGAAGCTGGAAATGGCTGAAGCTGGAAATTAAGAACCTCGATTTAAAATTATAAATCCTACCAAAATCCACTTATATACTCTTTAATAAAACTAACCCTAAACCCTAACCTAACTTTAAATAAAAGCGCATCCCAAAAATTTTAGAAAATTTTATATTAAAATAATTAAAATTTCCAGCTTCAGTCACGACAATAAATATCAATATCATTTGCATAATATTTTTGTAAAAATGATTTTAATTTCTCAAATTTTTCTAAAGGCATATCCGCTTTCGTAAAAGTTTTGTTTATCAGTTACTTGAGTTTGAAGCATAGTTAAATTTTATCAATTTGAAGCTTTACTAAATTCAGTAATTCTTTTTTTGTTTTTCGTGTTTATTAGTCTTTAGATTACAATGATCAAAAAAAAAAAAAGCATATATTCAACACGAAATTATTTTATAAATTTATCCTCGCGATTGACAGTTGTCGGTTAAAGAACAAAGGCAATAATCACGTGCTTAGTGCAATAATAGCATTTTTAGCACAAAGCAATATCACTAGCTATTTTTGATGCTACAACAATCCATTGACTCTGCTCTAACCCTACGTGATGTCGGTCAAATGTTTAATGCATAAGGAGAGCATATTCCTGCGAATGCAAAATAAAATTTCCAATTATATTATATAGTTGGAAATTATACTTTGCATTCGCAACGTAGGAATATGCTCTCCTTATGCAAACCCGATTTACACTCGACGAACCCCCGACGCATTAAACAAGGTAGGACAGCCGTTAAAAATCGAAAACGATCACTGCTATTTGATAAGCTATTGAATTAATAATCAAGACAAAAGATGATCTACATGTAAATCAAAGGGTATTTTCCTATATATAAAAATACAAGATACATATGTGTACTGTTATATATATAGTATATTAAATTATTATTATTATTTAAATATAAAACTTGCGTTAAATATTTTAATTTTTATCATATAAATAGCTTGCAATAATAATAAATAAAAAAAAACCTTTATTATTTTGTCAATTTGTCAATGAACTTTAAACTAAAAGCATTTTATAGTCGGTTAATATTCCAAATATATTCTAAATTATATAAATTACCCGAGTAAATGATTCAAATCAGCCTATCAGAATTATCTTTCAGTGGTGCAACTAACAATAAATAAAATTTATGTGATATTTAAGTTGAAATGGATATCGTAATGGTACGCCAAATTTACATATTCGTAGCACAACCCTGTCATTCAAAAAAAAATTAAATGGTCAAACTTTGATCCGTAATTAAAAATTTAGTTTCTCATTAAATAAAGAACGGAAAGCCTGTTTTTTTTTCAACTTATAAATGAAATTTTTTTTTGATGTGAAAATCATAAAATCAAAAATATTCACACGATTTTTAAATGTGTCATATGCAATATTACACCATTGTGGCAAAATAATTTATCATCTTGATCATTACAACAATGACGTTCACGTTGAGAATGGTATGGTTTTATACTTATTTATTTAAATAAAGCTTTTTTTAGTTCGCGTCAAGTGTGATGACTCTTTTTTTATATGAAGATCAGATATTCATCTATGATTTCATATCATATGATTTTTTTTAACAATCGATTCTTTCACGCGTGCTTTAATCATTCATGTATTCTTTAATGGTTAAAAATCGCAGAGCTTGCATAAATTGTACTCTCGGCAAAAAAAAAGATGTTTTTCCTACATTTAAAAAAAAAGAGATGCACAAATAATATACTTTAAAAGGTCAACGAGACATGTGATAAGTTCCAGACAAGACTTAACTATCACACAACTGATGTTTTTATTGTTTCAACAATGGCAGTTTATCATGTGACCTGCAATTTCGATGGCCATCCTGGCGACTGGACTAATTTTGTTCGACTGGACTTAAACTGGAAATATTGAGCCTATAAATAGCGTGATATTTAGGTAATGCGGGCTATACTACATTTGATCCCATTTAGCTCTTTATTAGGCATTATATCATTGATTAGTCAATAATTCTAAAAGGCACAAACTGTAAGTTGATTTAGTCTATTACTTTATTTGACGATATGAATGCGGATGCACATTGTATGCGCAATTTAACTTCAGCCATAACTTTTAAGTTAGATGATAAATGTTATTATGGCGTCTCCCTTAAAATAAATGGTTAGAGTGTGCTATTTGATATGATAATTGAATTATTTTAATTCTTTTTGTATAACGTACGTACGTATGTATGATGCATATGTTCACTTCTAACGATTTTATTATATCATTGACAGAGACTGAAAAGCTGTCAAATATCACAGTATCATTGTATACATCTTATGTGAGTACCTAGTCATTTTCATGCATGTTATTGGGTCACATCTAACAAATTTTATCGGAGGTGAGCGAAGTTTGTGTACACGTTTAGAAATGGCCAGGTGCTTACGTCAGAAATATACAATAACCAAGTTATTGGGTCAAGTTGTTAATGACAATCGCCGATTTTATTCACAGCGGGTTCTACGTTATAACGGTGGCAACCGTTATCACCAACAACCAATAACAAGTAATTATCACACCATCTTTCACATATCAAGACTGATAGAATTTGAGACCTGCTTTATATTTCATATGCTAAATCCAGATTTGGTTTTATTATAAAGTAAAAATTTTGATTCAAACTCTAACTTTCGTTATGACAGTATGATGAATGATAACGTTAGTCTGGGGTAGACCGTCCAGAACACCAATCAGATCACTTTCAACAGATTGATACCAGCCAGATCTCTTTAAAAAGCACAATGAGCAAGATTTTGAAGCAATAAAACCTTACATTAGGCTTAGATATGTGTTCGCCGAAAGTGATTTCTTAAGACGGTTTTCAAAAATTTCACGTTACACCTGATCCGATGATCTAGTTGGTACCACTCACTTTCAGGTCTAGATCAGGCCAACTTTCCTAATCTGGTCCAATTGGCTGATCTAGGTTACTTTGAGTTTTATTCATTTTCTGAGCCACGAAACGCAGAAAAAGACTACCATACAACTCATACAACCATACAGCCCACAATTCAATCATAATTAAAAATTATATAGGAGACTTCTGCATGGACGTGGTCATATGACATTTAGAGGTACTATATTTACGCGTAATAACGCCTACCTGCGTGTTTTTTTTTTGAGCATATGCGTTACTTTGAGACAAAAGCAGATTTCCTGACATAAGGTGACATTAATGTTGGCTAATTTACATTTGATTCAAGCATTATTGACTAATCAAAATCAAAGACTTAATATATAACCTTATATGTTCATATATGGAGCTTGAATTATTTTTGGAACGCACAAAGACGTTATTTCGAATCATGCAAGCTATTTTTAGGGAACACGAATTTCCCATACATTGTTATTTCGCGAAAACACGGCATCAATAGAGTCACGAAAAAATGATAATTTACACATCTTAAGTTAGGAGGCGTATAATATAATCTTCTATAATTAAATCATCTTGAGATAAACAAAAATTAGTATTATGAATACTTCCACATAATACTTGAAATATCTGGAAAATTCACACTTTACGATGCCAGACCGAGCAATTGACATTATACATCTAACTAAACCGAACAAAGATACCTTTTTATCGTATGTTCTCATGATTTCGTGAACACGATTGTTTTCATAAATCAATACCTATTTTTTGAGAAGTACAGATTAACAATATAAATTTGTCAGAACCTCGTATGTATAAATAAGACAATTGTGTATAAATCATTAAAGAGAAATACACTAGAAATACTTTCAAATTTAAGTGTAATTAAGTCATATTCATCTTTATTTAAAAGTTTAACACGAGTTCTTTCCTTTAAATGAATACTTATGGTCTATCTCGAAGCACTGGATTATATGAACTAAACAAATATTCTTGAGCGTCTAAAAAAAAAAGATTATCGACTAATTTATCATTCCTAAAGTTAGAAATTGAATTTAATCGATTTTATAGAAAATTTTACAAGAAAATTTTGAAGTACGTACGTATTTATTTATATTATGAGAAATCTTATATATATATTGTAAATTCTCAAAATAATGGGCATGGCGTTATTTTTGAATTATGGCCTGAATTAAGCTTAATTTAGGCCAAATTTCGAGAATTTAGAGTAGTCGTACACAGCATGAAGTCAATCACAATACTGCAAGCAATCACGATAAAATTAAATGTACCTTGTAGATCAATCATGTTTGTGGATCTTAGGCTGTATAAACCTAAAACGTAAAACAATCCGGCTGTAGAAAGCAATCTATATTAAATGTGAGTTATATAGTGAAACTAAAACGGAAAATTAATACATAATTGATTATTCACACGCATTGATGGATCGCCTTTGTTTAAATGTATGTTTCAAAATTAAATTCTAGATAGGCCTATTTTCTTCATTTGCAGAAGTATTTAAAAGGTTCGATTTCGCCAATTTTCTACAATGTTATTGGTATTTTTATTATCTACATGAGTAACTAATGCAGTAATGAAGTTCATTTAATAGCATGACAAATTATAGCAAGTTTCACACCAATACAAAGAGATTTCAGTGTACATATTAAATAATGATGGCGTCTATTCTTGGTAATAGTTACCAATTGAATTTTTTTCCCACATTTTCTCCAATAGAATGTTTTCTGATATTTATTTCCTTGCAGAAACTTTTCATAAAGCTTGTTTCATCTTCAATTAAAGATTTTGAAAGCTCTTATGGACGAGTGTCCTGCTTGAAACACCTATCGAATCAATCAATAACTTTATTTATTACACGCGTATTATAAACGACAAAAGGAAATCGATGTTAAAAATGCAAGGTTAGAATTTATATGTAAATCATATATTTTTAATGGTCAATTGAACATTCCTTCTATTCTTCTTACACGTATGATTTCACGTTTTATGACTGCTATTTCCTTTTTGAGCCTTTACAAATTTAAATGATATAAATGATTTACATGATATCCTAATCATAATGTAAGCTGAATAATCCTTTATAGATCATGTTCGAATAATTAATACTGTGATAGCATCAATCAACATCCCATAAAACTATCACCTTTTTATAAGATAGAATACTTTCAAAAAAAAAAAAAAAGTATTATACGTAGCATGTTTAAAAATTGATCATCTAAATCTAGATTATCCCTGAAATATCTAATATCTCATCTTTAGAAAAATAGGAAATAATAATAAATATCGTAAACCTCGGAAAATAACACCCAATTTCAGATAAACAGGTTGATAACTTAAGTAAAGATTTTATTGCTAGTTCCTCTAATCTGAAATTGAAAAAAGTAGGGTAGAGTGTGCTGTGCTTATTTTCCGAATAAATATCTTCTTAAAATACAGAAATTAATAATTATGCTATTAAAATGGCCTATAAATAGCATTTCTAGATATATCTGCACAACAAATACTGTATCGATATTTAACGTCAACGTTTTCAATACGTAATGAACTTTGAGTACCTATCGGTTATAGAATATATAAACTATATCTAAATGTATGAATTATATAAATACATGTATGTAATTATATAGTTTATAATCAATTGATTTATATTTAACGAATATACATGCATTTCTCTATATAAATAATAATTCATGTTATCTTTATTATCTTTATTTATCTTATGACACATGATTTATATAATCCAAGTTTATAAAGCCTCCCTTTTCTTTATTTGATAAAGAATCTATTTTAAAAGAAACAAGTTATAGGTTTTTTTTTTTTATTTTGAAAATTTTAAGGCAGATATCATAACGATAAATAAACTGTGATATTTATCTATGTGACAGGTGCTTCCCATACGTTTATCCTATTTTGGGTTGTGCTAAATGAATTTTAAATTGGATAAAAATATACAGTATTAAATCAAGCTTGTTTTGTCCCCAAGGCTTTTAACTTTTGCCAGCATCTCTTACTATTTGTGGCTTCATCTCGGATTATACCAATTTTGGCAATTTGAAAAAAAAAATATTCAAAAAAACCACGTATTTGAAATATTTACACTTGGCTACAAATTTATTCTATTTTTTTGTTTTTTGTTTTGTAATAAGTCTGTTCTTTGAGCTTTTTTTTCAAAAATGGCACTCCCTATCTCTACTGATATTGTTCCACTGCATCAGTATAACGGCTCACCATGTCAATATGGGGAGTGCAATTTGTGTGGAAAATTAAGAAGTAGCCCTTGCTGGTGTTTTTCATGCGAGACTACCAATTTTAAAAAAGATTTCGGTAAATGGACTAGTGGAAATATTTTTCTTGATGAAATAATTAAGAAGACTCAATCTCATGCGACTGAAAGTATGGCATATTTTGAATGGATACCATATGAAAATTTTGTCCTAATTGAAGAAATAGCGAGTGGGTCTTTCAGTACTGTTTATTTAGCTTATTGGCTTGAGGGTCCTCGGTGGATATGGGACGATGAAAGTGAAAATTGGCTTAGGAATGGACCTACAAAATGCGCTCTAAAAAAAATTGGTAATTCTAGCGAAATAAGTAGTGCCTATTTAAATAATGTAAGATTTTTTTTCGATTCTTTATAATAATTTTTCTTACTGTATCTTGTGATATTTTATTAAATATAAAAGATATATTCGTCGTTTTTTGGTGTCGTTTAAACAAATCCCGAAAGACAGATTCCTGAAAGAATATAACATTGACTAAATCAGCCGGCATTATAACTAATGCCGGCTACTTTGCCGGTATTATGTCCTTTCGGGAATCTTTCTTTCGGGATTTCATGGTAAAACCCGTTTAAACGTTTAGTCTGTACAAGCAAAATAGTAATGCGGTTATCTCGTGAGCTACCAGAACTTAAATGACCCCCTTTCCAATGAATTTTTTTATTCGTGGCATGGCAATCTGTTAATCCGTATCACTTGAGATAAAAACGGGACCTTACACATGATCACACGTACATACTACGTAAGTACGCGCTATAGCTCCATATCCCGCATCGGGCTAACAGATTGTCGAGAAAATAATCTCTAACATGTACGCGACGTTTCCATTTTCTGTTATTGGTCGTGGTTATCTCATCGGCAATTTTACGTGCCTGCGACCAATAAGAACTGCAGAAAAGTGGAAAATTAGTAAAATCTAGATTACATAATTATATACCGGTATTACATAATATAACTCAGCATAATGTCATGATTATGTAATGAAAATTAATTATTTTACATTTTTTTTTTAATATAGATTTCAAATTATTACAAATGCATACAAAGTGGATCAGTGGCCGATTTTTTTGGAATAACGTGTGACTCAGAGGGTTGCTATATGTTTGTTATGAGATTTTACGAAAATGGAAACTTGTATCAATATCTTGATGACGCTATGGGATACCTTTGTTGGAGAGATATTGTTGATATGCTTTGGGGAATTGCTAATGGTCTTGAACGGATACATGATCATGGACTTTATCATGGTAATCTTCATGGTGGTAATTTATTAGTGGAAAATGAACCTGAATCGATTGATACAAGGATTGCCGATGTTGGGTTACACGGTCCTTCTTCCAGAGAAATAAACTCTATAAACTATGGTGTTTTGCCATTTATTGCACCTGAAATTTTAAAAGGTGATGAATATACGCAAGCTTCTGATATATATAGTTTTGGGATTATAATGTGGACGTTATCAACTTGTATACGTCCTTTTTGTCAAGTTCCTCATGATTCTGAGCTTGCTTTGAAAATATGTAATGGTTATCGTCCAGAAATAGTTGATGGTACTCCGGAAGTATATTCAACTTTAATGAAAAAATGTTGGGACAATGATCCAAATAAACGCCCGAAGGCTAGTGAATTAAGTGACATTTTAGGATCTTGGGTAACCGATATTTGTGATAATCCGGATCCAACCCAAATATCAGAACAGTTCGATGCTGCTGAAGAAAAAAAGTTTTTAGATTTAGAAAACAAACAATTTACAAAACCAGATGTTCATCCTCTAGCAATATATAATAGCAAACTTATTCATTTTTCGGTCAATTAAACCTATCGGAAGCAAAATTTGAATAAACCACCATTTTCGACAAATAAAATCTGAAATGATTGGCTGATTTGGAATCCACATTTCTCACATCCACATTTCTCACATCTTCGATTAACCGCCTAACCACTCAGCAACACCCCGCTAGGAAATCGCATTTGAGGGAGTTGATTAAGAGCATAATCGTTAATTTACTTCATTTCGTTTACAAATTGGCAAAAACATTATCAACATGTTTGGTGAAATCTGAACTATATATGAAATTAAGGTTTTTATGATTTAAAAATAAAAAAAATATGTGATTTACTAATAAGTAATCTACCGTTCTACTGAAATTATTATCGTTTTGAACCCAGTGATGATCTCGAATTTTATCACCCTCGATATAACCACCTATAATTTTGATTGGCCAAAAAGTAACCAAATATCAGGTGATATTTATAAAATCGGATGATGCTAAAATCCACATGACCCATATCATCGGATTTCCTAAAACTTCCGAACCTTGTGTAACCAATTGATACTACATAATCAAAACAATCAAATGCTATAAGCGGCCGGAGGCAAAAGCATCCATAAAACCACTAACAAAAAAATTATTTTTACCGGGTTAGGGTTAGGGTTATGGTCGACTTTTTGGTATAGCTAGAAGGTCTTTTATATATAGAATCAAGTATCCAATCAAAATTTTCAGGTGATTATATCGAGGGCAACACAATTCGTAATCATCACTGGGTTCACTCTTTTTTAAGTGTCCCGTGAATTTTGTCTTTTCTGTGAATCTGACTTTCATTCTAGTTACATAATTCTTCCTCTGCTCCAAAATAATGCAATACTATTTTGATTGACCTGCTGAGATGGCCCAATGTAACATTGTTTTGATTGGCCTGCTCTATAAATTGTGGCTTGCAGATGACAGTCACATATATAGGAATAGCTTTTCGTGATTTGTATAAAAAAAACCTTCTCTAATGCTCAATAGCAGAAGGACAATCAATACCTGTATATTTTTTTATAGTAATAGTTTGTTCCCGAAATACGAGACAAAACAAAACAAAAGATACTTAAAAAAGAGTAAACCCAGTGATGATCACAATTGTGTTACCCTCGATATAATCACCTGAGAATTTTGATTGGATACTTGATTCTATATATAAAAAACCTTTTAGCAATATCAAAAAAGTTGATGTTAATTCTAATCATGAGGTAAAAATAATTTGGTTTTATAGATGCTTTTTGCCTCTAGTCATTTATAGCATTTGATTGTTTTGATTACATAGTGTTAATTGGTTATACAAGATTTGGAAGTTTTAAAAAATCTGATGATATGGGGTCATGTGGATTTTAGCATCATCCGATTTTATAAATATTATCTAATATTTGTTTACTTTTTTGGCCAATCAAAATTATATGTAATTATATTGAATATAATACAATTCAAGATCATCACTGGGTTTATTCTTCTTGAAATTACCCAAATTATCTTATACATGCTTATTAAAAATACTATACTTACTCAATTGGCTCATTTTTACTCAATTATTGTCTGCTACTAAATTATCTTTAGATTATATAATTGTAAAACTAATTACTATATAATTATATTACTGATTGCATACATTTAGGATCTTTCAGTCAATTGAACATGTGACTAGAGGTAGTAGATAAATCCGGATTTATATTTATATCCAGATTAATCCGGTTTTTAAACAAATCCAGATTCAATTTTTTGAACCAACTTTATTAGGATATACAGTAATACAATCCGGATATAATATATAACCGGATACAATATACAATCCTGACACCATATATAATCCGGATACAAGATATAATCTGGATATAATATATAATCCTGATATGTGTACTATCAAAAGAAAACATGCCATTGGGTTTCACTTATATTTTGTATTAGGCACAATCCCTAATAAATTAGATAGATTGTGTTTGGTACAAAATATAACTGAATTCCGATGAACAAAGTTATATCATTGCTATTTAGATTTATATCTGGATATAGATTTATATCTGGATTTAGATTTGTATTCAGATTTAGATTTGTATCCGTATTTAGATTTGTATCCGGATTTAGATTTATATCCGGATTAATCCAAATATATTTATATCCAGATTTAAATAAAATTAATCCAGATTCGTTTTTTTTAATTCTAGTTATATCTGGATTAAAAAAATCATCTTGGTTCTAACTCTACATGTGACTGTAACTGGGCCTGTTACATGTTCGATTGGATGAATAAATTAAGACAAAAGCTACCTTGATACTTATGTATTAATAGCTATTATTGAATATTACTAATATTATTAAAATACTGATTTATCAATTTTTTAGGGCTAAATAGTTTTAACTGGATAGCATGACACAAAAAAATGCAATTTTATTTATAGAAATTTCAAATTCAAATCATTATAAAAAATTAGCAGTCATATAATAATAATATATGTTGGCAAATATTCCAAATTTGCTATTCATATTCTTGTAAATCAAAATTTTCAAAATTTGAGCAAAGATATTCTAACAAATACCAAGTCAAATTCAATGATATTTTTTGTAAGAATCATAAAATTCAAAAAAAAAAATTTATTGAATTTGACTTGGTGGTTGTCAAGATATCTTTACTCAAGGTTTCAAAAATTCAAAACATTTCAAAACAGAAGCTAGCCAAAATTTTTTCAAACTTTAAAAATATCTTGATAACCACTAAGTTAAATTTGATAGAATTTTTTTATTTAAATTCTATAAATCTATAGAATTCAAAAAAAAGAAAGGTTATTGAATTTGATTTGGTAATATTTAAATATGTTTATTCAAAGTTTCAAAAAATTTAAATATTATCAAAATAGAAGCTTTATTACAGATTTGAATAAAGATATAGTGCACAAATCCTTTAATCAGCAACTATAATACACAATCTTTAAAAGCTTATTAATAAAAAACTAAAGTAGTTATAAATCAAATCTCTTTATAAAATAATAAACCCAAACCTAAAAAACAAAGTTATAAAGCTTATTTTTTAAATTACTTAGTATTTAATGGAGTAATTTCCTTTTAAAGTTAACCTACTTTATTAATTAAATTAAAAATTTGGCTACTCTAATTTTGGCTAAAATTACTAATTATATTTTTAATTTTGCCCAAAACTATAAGTAAAATTATACTATATTTAAATTTAATATTATAAAAAATCCTAATTTTTATCTTTAGTATTAGATTGATATCAACAATAGCTTATAATATTCTTCTCTCTCTTTCTCTTTCTCTTTTTTTTTCTCTCTCTTTTTTTCTCTCTTTCTTTCTCTCTCTCTCTCTATAATATATATTTCTAATTTAATATATACTATATACACTAATATTAACCAATCATATTAGGTTATTTTTGTGTAATATAGCTCAAAATTTGGCCACTATATTTATGACTTGTTGATTTAAGGATTCGTGCACTGTATTTAAAAATTTAAAATTTATTTATATTAAAATTTAGTATTTATATTAATAGTTAAGGCAATTGCTAATTTTAACTAGTAGTAAAAATTATTACATATATGCAGATTTACACAATTGGACCTTTTTTCAAGACCCCAATTTCATATAATTTTGCAAATCAAACCTCCTTATCTCTAAGATCTAATGGGTTTATTTATTTTGATCAGTTATTTGTTGATCATCTGATCATTATCTGACCAATAAATTTTTGTAAACAATCGAATTTTGGGAACCATTTTAGGGCCCAATTTCAATTCCGTAAATCCGCCGATATGTTAGAAGTACTATATCTCAAAAATGTACTAAGTAAACTGAATTGGAACTTTAAGTAAAAATGTTTAGGACCTCTGAAAACCTTATAAGAACTAAAATTGGAACCTTATATTTACATTACATTATATTATATATAAAACAAAAAATTCTTAAATCTGCATTCTAATGCTAAAAATAATTAGAAATGATATTTTTACCTTTAGTTAAATATTGTTATTTATTTATATTAAAATTAAAAGCAAGAATTAATTTATTTTGTTAGTGCACAAAAGATGGTTTCTATGCAGATTTATAAGAAATACTATTTTATTATAAATAAATATTCTTTTTTTAAATTTTTAAATCCAAATATTTTAACAACTATTAATTAAACTTAATAAAATTTATTTATTTAAATTTATAAAATTTAAGTTAAATATTTTTATTAAATTTGATTAAATAGTTGTTAAGATATTTGAATTTAAAATTTTAAAAAAGAGATTACTTATTTATATTAAGGGTAGAGTACAACGATCTATATTTTAATAGTGATCACGTTACTAATTTTTTTTACAATAACAGTCAATTGAAATCAGGTGATGATCATATGTTATTGTATGTTATTTATATTGTACTACCTAGGCAAATCTCAATTATCCTAGGCAAATTGATAATATATACAAGTAGAATTTTTTAATATAATATGTGGCTTTAAAGTTTTACTACCATAAATAGAAGGCTTTGACCTATATGCCACAAAATTTTGGCTAAAATTGGTTGTGTTCTCAAAAATTCTTATCAGTAGCGTATTTTTGCCCCTATATAAAAATTTTTTTGTATAACGTTCATATATGAAAATGATCTATATTGTACTCTACCCTTAAAATATAGTAAGTGATTGTTAACATAATAAATATTTGTTTTGAATTTTTTTATTTATGTTATATTATACCTAATTCTAAAATTTAATTTATTTAAATATTAAAATAATGGAAAATTATTCATGGCGACCCCATATGATTAGCCAATTATTTTAATAATTGGCAATCATATATATACAACAATTATTTTTTTTTCTTTTTATTTATTTATTTATTTTTTTGTTTCAAGTTTACTAAAACGCACCACTGGTGTTCAACACCAGTATGTGTAGGGTCCGAAATGGGCCGGGTCAGATCCGCAAATTTGCGGGTCGGGCCGGGTCGGGTCGGGTCTGGGCCTAAATTTTAGACCCGTAAATTGATTGGGTCGGGTTTGGGCCGGGCTAAAAAATACTGGGCCAGGTTCGGGCCGGGCTAAAAAAATACTGGGCCGGGTCTGAACCGGGTATATAAAATACCGGGCCGGGTCCGGGCTTTATAAATAGACCCGTCAATAGAGTTCCAAATCGTTAGTTGAAAAACCAACTAGTTGGCAACTTTTCAACTAATCGATTTAAAAAAAATTTAAACAACTAATCGATTTATTACCAACTAGTTCAATTATGATTAATCGTTAATTACCAACTAGTTGTCAACCAACTAAAACTTATATTAATCAACCAAACAACTATTACTATTAATAGCAATAACATCGGGAAATTATATATATAGATATTGATCGATATATAGCACTTAATCGTTTTATATCGATTATTAAAATATCGTTATATATCGATTAATTGGATAAAAATCGATATATATCTATAATCGATATATATCATTTTTTATATTAAATCGTTATATATCTATAAATCGATTATAATCGTAATTATTTGAAACGATATATGACGATTAGCAGATCTTTAACGATTACATACCCGTTATGAAAATTTCAACCCAAATCACCGGATAAAAAAAAAAAAAAAAAAAAAAAACAAAGTTCAAAATCTCTTAAGCCCATTTGATCCGTAAGCTGCTATAGATTATAAAAATATATTCCACAAAATGAGCAAAAAAACTTAAAAAAAAAAAAACCCGTTTTGAACGATTTTTATCCTCTTTCCCTTTTACCCCTCTCTTACTTTTACCCCTCTCTCTTTTTTACCCCTCTTTTTCTTTTATCCTTCTCACCCTTTTTTTTTTTTTTTTTTATTATTTCGAATATATTCGAAATATTTTAAAACGAATTAGTTTTCTTTAATATCAACTATACAACTTACAACTAAACAACTAAACAACTAAACAACTAAACAACTAAACAACTTAACGATTGTCAGGTCACGTGATCCCGTAATCGATTAGTTGCCAACTATAGTTGGCAACTAATCGATTGGCAAAATTTTACCAACTCGGACCTCTACCCGTCAAAAACCCAATAATGCCTGTTTTAGTACAGTCTCTATATAATTAGATATTGCTTTAACTTATTTTTTTACATACCCGGTACTACGAATAAAACTATATTTATTGCTATAACAAAACCTGTTATTTTAATATATATATATCTAGAAAGTATCTACTGTAGAACTTAAATAAAGATATGTGCGTACGTACAGTGCTCAAAGAAACTAAATTTTTTCTATGCTCTTTATATAAACTTTTTTTACTTCTTTTATATGTATATATCAGATTATAATTTCTCGAGATGTGTGTAAAAACGGAAAAAAAGACATGTGAAATTAAAAATTGCAGTAAAAGGATATTGTACCCCTTTTTTTCGTGTTTTTTTTTTTTTTTTTGTTTTTTTTTTTTTTTTTAAAAAAAAAGAGCAATATCATACACTTGTAGTCTTAGTGAACAATTCAATTTGAACAATAATACTAAAATAAAAATGGATTCGGAAGGTAATGAAAGTATAGGTAGTACGCGTTCTGAACAAACCTTACCTGTAAAAAATCATACACCTATCAAAAAACGCAAAAGGGGTGGTAAAGAACCGTCATGGGTATTCAAAGAAGGACACTTTGTCAAGCCCGAAGATCCTAAAAAAAGTAAGAATTAATAAATTATGTTAAAAATGTATTTATAAATATATATATTTATAAAACAATATAATTCTAGAGGACCGTGCCCAATGTACGCACTGTAAAAATTTTTTTAAACATGATGCCAGTTCGGGAACAAGTTCCTTGATTCGGCACATAAAACAAACAAGATGTAGTAAATACCTTAATCCTGAATCGCAACAACAATTACAGTTGTCTCCATCAGGTGTTTCTAATTACAAATTTTCACAAGATAAAAGTCGTGAAGATCTGGTGGATATGATCATAATGCATGCATACCCATTTCACATGGTCGAACACAAGGGATTTTTAAAATTTCTTAAAAATTTGCGACCACAGTTTAAATTAATATGTGAAAAAACAATAAGTGCGGATTGTAAAATTCGTGTTGAAGAGCTTACAACAAAAATTCGTATAATGATACAGGAAGCACCCGGGCATTTAAGTTTTACAACCGATCTGTGGACCTCGAACCAAAATCTTGGTTACATGGCAGTTACATGTATGTATTTCTTCTATCATGTATTCATTTTTTCTAGTCACTTAATTATATGTTTTTATTAGGCCATTTTATCAATAAGGATTGGAATCTTCGGAAGGTAGTTTTAGCATTTAGATTAGTTCCTGCACCGCACAGTGGAATTGCTATTAGTGATACGTTTTTGCAGTGTCTTGATGATTGGAACATTACGTCCAAAGTAAGTGTTTTATAGATGGTTTTTATTTGTACAGTATATGTTATTAACAAATTTATTATTTTATAGATGATGGCAATTACGTTAGATAACGCATCCAACAATGATGCCGCAATAACCAATATAAAACGCAGGCTTGACGAACAAAATATGCTCGTTGCAAATGGAAATTTACTACATCAACGTTGCTGTGCCCACATCTTGAACCTCATAGTCACCGATGGACTTAAAATGGTTAAAGATGTTGTGAACAAGGTAAGTAAATAATTTAGTCTTTCTAGGAGTTGACATACTTACTCATCGTTGATATTATAGATCCGAGGTTGTGTGAATTGGATTCACAGCTCTCAACGTCGTCAACAAATCTTCGAGGATTATATAACCGGGTTTTGTGAAGAACTTGTTTCAAGTCAAAGGCCAGCTCTTGATGTGATCACGCGTTGGAACTCGACGTACATCATGTTGGCGTCCACCATCCCATATAAAAGTATATTTGATCGTCTTACATACCGGGATACCAGTTTTGAGCCAATCGCACCGTTCGAAGAAGATTGGGAAAAGGCAGAGAGCCTCTGCAGTTTCTTGAAACCGTTTTATGAAAGTAAGTAATATTAATTATATCTTGGGTAGTTTGGTATAAGTGAAATTTTGCAGTAAAGTATAATCGGCCGCTTATGCGGCCAATTATACTTTACTGCAAAATTCCGCTTATACCTAACTATCCAGGATATAACTATTACATATTGCTTTGAGCACAGATTAATGATATTATACTTTTAACACAGTTACCGAAGTTTTGTCCGGAAGCAAATATTCTACAGCAAACATTTTTCTTCCTCAATTGTTAAAAGTTAGAGTACATCTTGAACGAAACAATACTAATTTAGATCCTTTTCTTTATCAAATGGCCAAGCCAATGCAATCTAAATTTGATAAGTACTGGGCGGATGCGGGTGAAATGCACTGTATTGCGTCAGTTCTAGATCCTCGTTATAAGATGTCGTTTCTAACTCATTTATACAAGGAGAAAATGAACTTGTCATGTATTGTAGCAGAGGAAAAGTTGATTTCAATTAAATCAAGGTTAGAATATTATTGTTTTTGAATTTAACCTTCGTCAAGGCAGATCGTTTTAACTTAGCTTGTGTATTATTCTAATAATTATCTATTATTGCAGAGTTAAAGATATCTACAGGTCAACTTATATGCAGCATACAACCAATACTGCAATAAATAATTTTTCGGATCTTCAAGATGAAGAAATGGATGATTTCGATGCCTTTCTTAGTGCCAATAATACTAAAGTTGGAAATGAATTTGATGAACTTGAGCGGTATCTTGCCGATCCGCTCTTCCCCCGTTCTCATTTAGAGCCATTCGATGTTCTAGCTTGGTGGAAAATAAATGCTCCAAGATACCCTGCCGTGTCATCAATGGCAAGGGACATCCTTGCGATTCCAATAACTTCAGTGCCGTCTGAAGCAGTAAGTAAACTTCGGAGTTCAACTTATTTTTTATTATTTTAAGGATTACTAGCCTATACTTTATTTTCAGGTATTTAGTACGGCTGGAAGAGTTATCAATGATTATCGGTCAAACCTTAACCCAGAATCAGTCGAAATGCTGATATGTGGCCAAGATTGGTTGGATAATATGGAAGAATGTGATGACGAATATGACCAGAATTAGACTGGCGGGGGGGTTTTTTTTTTTTGTGCAGTTTTTTGCTGCACGGTTTTTTTTTTTTTTTTACCTTTTTTCTGTGCTGTTTTTTTTTTTCCGAGCTATTTTTTTCTTTTTTTTTCAATGTATTTACACTAGTTCAGTTTATAAAATTTTTGATTACTTTGAGAGCGGTGTATTTTCATTAATTGATTAAAATTTAAAATTTTAAAATTAGAAAAATATTAGTGGTTTAAATAGTGTACGTATTAATTTTAGAGCTCTGCTGTATTACGCAAACTTACATTTTTAGCGTTACATGAAATTACTTTACATTAAATAGTGCATTATCACATGATAATTGTACTGGGTGGCCCAGTCCATTGAACTATAAACCCGACCCGGCCCGGCCCAATAAACACGGGCCGGGTCCATGCCGGGCCTATAAGGTAACGGGTCGGGTCGGACCGGGTCATAAATTAACGGGCCGGGTTCATGCCGGGCCTATAAGTTAACGGGTCGGGTTCAACCCGGCCCATATGTTAATGGGTCAGGTCCATACCGGGCCTGTAAGTTAACGGGTCGGGTCCGGGTCCACAGGTACCCAGCCCGACCCGGCCCGTTTCGGACCCTAAGTATGTGGTATAACGTGAAGATCAATATAAAAAATAAACAAAAAAAATAAACAAAAATTGAATTTAATAAATGTTAAGTGAGAGTTAATAGTTAGGGGTTAGGGTGAGGCATAGTATATAGTAAAATTTCACAAGGAATTTTTTTTTTTAAAAAAAAATGGTGGTTTCATAGATAAAATTTTGAGTTATAAGGTATTTTTGAAAAAAATAGCAAAATGGCAAAAAATTTATATTACACAAGATCTTTACGTTACACTGCATTAAAAAAATGTGATTGGTAAAAATCATTGTGGTGTTGGCACCAGTGGTGCGTTTTAGTAAACTTGTTTTGTTTATTTGTTCGTTTGTTTTTTTTTTGATTTAATTTTTTTTCTCTTTTTTCTTTTAGGTAGTTCGTTTTGGAGCCGTTGTTTTGAAGCCTTGGAACCATCGCTGGAGTCGTCGTTGGAGTCTTATTGGAGCCTTGAAGCTGTCAACAGAGTCGTATTAGAGTCTTGGGACCATCGTTAGAGTCGCCATTGGTGCCTTGGAATCGTTATTAGAGCTGTTAAACTGCCGTGTTTGGGTTGTGGATTCCTCGTTACTGTGTAGGTCTTTTTCTTTTTGGGGGGTTTTTTTGGCGAGTTCCTTCAGTACGTTTAGTAAGTTTTTTTTTTGGTTTTTGGTGTGGATTTTTTTAGCAAGATTTTTGTCGTCATTTTTTTCAGTGAGTGCTTTCAGTTAGTTCGTAGTAAGTTGATGGGTTTAGCAAGTTCTCATCGCTGTTGTTGGATTTCTAGTAAATTCTTAGTTGGTTCTTTTGGTGGGCTTTTTAGTCTTCAAATTATTTAGTTTTTTCGCGTTGCGTGGTTTTTGTCCTTGTTTCTTTGTTCTACTGTAAAAAAAAAAAAAAGTTAATAAACTCATCGGTTTCTTGGTTCTAATAAAAAAAAAATAAGTTAATAAACACGTCATTTTTTGGTTTTAATAAAAAAAAAAGTTAATAAACTTGTCCTGTTTTTTTGTTCCATAATTGCATTCTGTAAAGCTGTAGTACTGCAGTTCCGCAATGCTGTAAATCCATATTTTTTCGTGCAATTGTCTTTCCCAGATACTTATTTAAGTTCGCAAAACTTTATTTAAGTTTGCGAAACTTATTTAAGTTCGTGAAATTTAAAATTTTAGAGTTAAGGCGTTAGGGTTAGGGCAGTGATGTCACTTGGTTATTTGGCCGGCCAATGGCCGCGGTCATTGGCCGAGGCTAAAAGGCCAAAAATATAAATTTCATTTTTTGGCCGAAACGGCCAAAAATAAAACTAGTAATTTGATTGGTTAAATCTTCACTTAAGTAATTTTTCTATATAACTTACTAAACCTTTGCTCAAATTACTTATTAAACCTTTGTTCAAATTATACTTTTATATAACTTTAAACCTTAACTTAAATTATTTTTTTATATAGTTTATTAAACTTTCACTTAAATTATTTTTTATATAACTTATTAAACCTTCACTTAAATTATTTTTTATATAACTTTTTACTTTCGCTAGATTTTTTTTATATAGCTTAACAATTATTACTTAAGTTATCTTATATATTAATATGCTTTCAAAACGAACTTTCAAGCAAACTATTATAATTAAAAAAGAACTTGAAAAGAATCGTTAGATTTAATTATTCTTTCACGTATAG
>QKWP01000093.1:458376-494127 GCA_003550325.1 Gigaspora rosea | reverse complement strand
TATATACATTTCTTTTTTATTACTATACAGAGAAATTTGGCCACTTGGCCGTTTGGCCATTTGGCCATTGGCCAACAGCCATATCGGCCAAATAATTTTTATTGGCCTGGCCAATTGACATTCAACTTTGGCCGCAAAATTTTGGCCATTTTGGCCAAATAATTATATATTGGCCGATGGCCAATTAAATTTTCTTTGGCCGATTAAATTGCCATCACTGGGTTAGGGTGTTAGGGTTAGGGCATTAAGGTTAGGGCATTAGGGTTAGGGGCTATAGAAATAAAAGGTTAGTTTCTGTATGTAAAATTTTATTCCCATTATTCTCAATTAGTGCCCCAAGACAGGTTTAAATACTTGTTCTCTTGTATTTTTCTTATTTTTTTTTCTCTTCTTCGCTTGGTTCTACATGTTGGGCTGATCCAGGATCATCTTATTTGTGTGCTTTATCATATGATCGCATTATCAAATTTGATTGGTCGATCACGGGATCACCATGAACTAACGCTTTAAAATTATTATATGATATTACATTTTTATAATACTACTAATTTATTTTTTATTTTAATATACTTATATGCTTAAATAATAATGATAATTCTGCTTTTTCTGCTTATTCAGTTTTTTTTAACAGAATCAGCAGAATTTGTACATATTTGTACAGATTCTGTACAGGCAAAAAACTGAACACACCTCTGTCTTTGTCTTTATAATATGAATGATCCTACTATGAAATTCTAATACAAACTATATAATATTATATGTCGTTGTAAGAATTTTTTACAATAATTCATAACAAATTTTTTACTGTAAATGAATTCAACAGAAATTTACAGGTCATGTAAGAAAAATACCACTGTTATACATCAGCAAATTTATAATAGCGTAATCTTACGTAAGATCTTACGAACCGTAATATAAGCAAAATATTACGTAATATATTTCAAAATATTTCGAAATATCAAATTTTCGAAATATTACGAAAGTAATTTCGAAATATTTCGAAATAGGTTACGAAATATTTCGATCCCTTTCAAAATATTTTAGGACTAGGAAACCAATAGATCTGTAACCTGAATCGCGCGTTAGACTGATTTTTCAAAATAGTTTGAAATAGTTTGATGATATTCAAATTTTGTACTACAAGATCAGATTAGATCTTTTGTTTATAACTAGATCTTCTATTTTGTTTTTTTTCGCTTTTTTGTTTTTATTTCATTTCGTTCGTTTCATTTTTTGTTTTCGTTTCATTTTTTTGTTTTTATTTTTCTATTTTTTTTATTTTTTAATTTTTTTAATTTTATTTTTTATTTCAGCACCTTTGCAAGAAGACATACAACTTTTCGAAACCTTGCACATGTTTACTCAAACTTCCGACACTTTCAAGAACACCAAGAACGCTTCTTTAGAGAATGATTTAGTTAGGCGCAAGTTTTCGCAAGTTTTCGCAAGATTTTGCAAGTTTGTGCAAGTTTTCGCAAGATTTTGCGTCATTTATTTTTTCGTTTCGTGTTTTTTGTTTTTGTTTTTTTTTGTTTTATTTTAAAATTTTTTTTATTAATTTATTTTATTTCGGCACTTTGCGAGAACAGAACCCTTACTTCCGCAAAAAAAACAACCCAGACTTTTTCGGCACTTTGCGACTTTTTTGGCATTTTGCAAGAACATTAACACGGCTTTCACAATTTCAGAATTTGCAAGAACGCGAACTCTTACGAAGATTTGGGCTTCGTTTATTTTTTTTTATTAGTTTGCTTACACTTTTGGTTTTTTTGTTTTTTTTTTACTTATTTTTTTAATTTTTATTTTAGTTTATTTATTCCTAACTCCTTCGAACCTTTGCGACTTTCCTCGGCAATTTGCAAGAACACCAACACTTCTAAGAAATGTTTTTTATTTTGAAGTTTTTAGAAAAAGAGTGCGAAACGAAGTTTATAGCCAAAACAAAAGAAGTAGTCAAAGCGAAGACAATAGAAAACAAAGAAGCGAAGATAATAGCTAACTGTAGATAAACGAAAATAAGTGTGTAGGGCTAGTTTTTTGTATATAGTGATAGAATTAGATGCGAAGAAGTGCGAAAGTAGTTAAAATAATATATAATAATGTAAAAACAATACTGTAAAAAATGTATAATAATTAAAATATGGGGGCTCGTCAGTAGAAAGGGGGTAGAAAGTTTCTAAGTAAAAGTTTTTTAGACTTTGAACTAAAATATCTCAATAACTACTAAACTAAATTTAATAATTTTTTTTATTTTAATTATATGTAGTTATAAAATTAAAATAAAAAAAATTTTATTTAATTTGATATAGTAGTTATTGAACTATTTTAATTTAAAATTTAAAAAAAAAGTGGTAAAAACTTTCTATCCCTTTTCTACTGACGAGCCCCCATATAAAATATAATATAATATGTATAATATATAATAATAATAAATAAAAAAATAATAATAAATAAAAAAATAATTAATAATAAATAAAAAAATAATAATAAATAAAAAAATAATAATAAATAAAAAAATAATAATAAATAAAAAAATAATAATAAATAAAAAAATAATAATAAATAAAAAAATGTAAAATTTTATAATAAATTGCGAAATCTTGCTAAATAAAGCGAAAACCTATAAAAAAGCATGATTATGTGAATATGTATATCGTTTGTTTATTTTTTAAAAAATTTTAAAAATTTGCGAAAATTTGCCAAATATTGCGAAACAATGCGAAAAGATCCAAAATATTGTGAAACAATGCGAAAATATCAAAATATTACCTCCTGCACGCATTATTTTATTGATATACGCATTGTTGCGATTTATTTCAAATTATTGTAATGTAATATTGCGTAATTT
Organism: Gigaspora rosea; assembly: GCA_003550325.1. Lineage (NCBI taxonomy): Eukaryota > Fungi > Glomeromycota > Glomeromycetes > Diversisporales > Gigasporaceae > Gigaspora > Gigaspora rosea. Next base: position 491,279 of record QKWP01000093.1, on the reverse strand, counting down.
TTTACATATGTATTTTGTAATATTCTGTAATTGAAAATTGCGAAAGATTTCGCGTCGATTCGTAATTCTTGCGCAAGTTTTTGGCCCGCAATAACTTACGTAAGATTACATTTATATAATTCGCTGATGATGTAATATTGCGTAATTTTTTATATATGTATTTCGTAATATTCCGCAATTGAAAATTGCGAAAAATTTCGCGTCGATTCGTAATTCTTGCGCAAGTTTTCGGGCCGTAATAACTTACGTAAGATTACATTTATATAATTCGCTAATGTAGCCCATAAATTTATAAATACAACAATGATAGTAGTATTACTCACATAATCCATAATTTGAAGGCCGTCCTGGTGGATTTAAAATTTTTTACTATAAACTATAATAGAAAACAATAATTATAGTGCAAACTAAAAAATAATAAATAAATAAAATAGGTAGTGCGAAGCACTGCCTATAGTATTTTTATGTAAAAAGGGCATGCCTATGGGCAGTGATGGCAATTTAATCGGCCAAAGAAAATTTAATTGGCCATTGGCCAATATATAATTATTTGGCCAAAATGGCCAAAATTTTGCGGCCAAAGTTGAATGTCAATTGGCCAGGCCAATAAAAATTATTTGGCCGATATGGCCGTTGGCCAATGGCCAAATGGCCAAACGGCCAAGTGGCCAAATTTCTCTGTATAGTAATAAAAAAGAAATGTATATAAAAATACTGTATTATATGCATACTAATGTTAATATATATTACATATACGTACTGGTTTTGTTTAAAGCCACACTATTAACTATAAGAACCAATATTCTTGAATTGTATTTATTGTATATTACCTTTCCAAAAAAAGTTAATTAACACTATAGTTATCTATTTTCATGTGCTATTACTAAAGTTGCGATAAAGAAATTGACGAACTATTGGAATTAATAAAACTTATAGAACGGATCGATATTTAACTATACGTGAAAGAATAATTAAATCTAACGATTCTTTTCAAGTTCTTTTTTAATTATAATAGTTTGCTTGAAAGTTCGTTTTGAAAGCATATTAATATATAAGATAACTTAAGTAATAATTGTTAAGCTATATAAAAAAAAATCTAGCGAAAGTTAATAAATTATATAAAAAATAATTTAAGTGAAGGTTTAATAACTTATATAAAAATAATTTAAGTGAAAGTTTAATAAACTATATAAAAATAATTTAAGCGAAGGTTTAAAAAGTTATATAAAAGTATAATTTGAACAAAGGTTTAATAAGTAATTTGAGCAAAGGTTTAATAAACAAAGGTTTAGTAAGTTATATAGAAAAATTACTTAAGTGAAGATTTAACCAATCAAATTACTAGTTTTATTTGGCCGTTTCGGCCAAAAATGAAATTTATATTTTTGGCCTTTTGGCCTCGGCCAATGGCCGCGACCATTGGCCGGCCAAATAACTAAGTGACATCACTGCCTATGGGCATAAAGGGCACACCACGACTCAGGGCATTCCCTCTAAGGCATGCCTAATTTTTTACCTGTGCCTCGAACCTTATCTATATACCAAACAGTAAACATCTATAGTAATATATAGAAATAATTAATTATTGTTTATTAAATTTCTGGAATCTAGCACGATTAAAGCAATAACAAATTTTTTTACTAAGCTAACCTTTTTTATTTACTAAACAAAAGTTGTAGAACAAATCCTTGTGATTCTAATAGTAATAAAATTATTAAAATTGGACAAGTAGATCACAAGAAAATGGTTTGTAACCATATAGTTTTTATATAAACAATATTTTTTTTTCAACTTAAGCAGCTATGCTAATACTTTATTAAGCTACTTGTATTTACTATTGCATCTACATAGTACTATCTAATAACATAAGTTTAGTATCATTTGGCCATTTCAGTTGGTACCTAAGTACCCGGATACCTAAATGCGACCTGCCACACTACTTCGACACCAAATTGGTATTGAAATAGATAGCTCATCTAGCTACTTAAAGCCAAAATAAAAAGGTCTTCCCTTTTTTATAACAAGCAAGAAATTACCTTCCTATCTTTTTTCTTCCTTTAAGGCTTCAAGAAGGCTTGCCAACATTACTAACTTTCTTTTAATCTTTCTTACCTAGCCTCTAGGGCAAGGAGTATTAAATCCAGATTCATATGAACAACAGACATTTTAGAAAACAAAAGGAAATATAGAAGGGGGGGGTACTACTACAAAACCTACACGAAATTCAAAATAAACAAATATAAAATGAGAATAGACAAAAAGACAAAAGAAAAAAAAATATACGTTCGCAAGAACTGGTTTAAAATTATATAGACTGTATAAAGCATTTAACTTTACCAAAGTACTATATTTACATATAGTGAAGAAACGATAGAAAGATAACTAAAACTACGCCAGTGCCAGGATGCGTCAGAAGAAATTTCAGTTCAGTTCAGTTTCTATATGTCCATGTGTCATTCATTGTTTGTTTCAGACGAGTCCAAAATGCCCTTATGACTTGATCCAATTTGGTAGGCATTATCCCAATTTAGAAGGAATAAACACTACCGATTTTTTGGAGAGAGCAAACTAGATTTCCCACTTTTGGTGAAATTTCGAAAGTTTCCAAGAAGTAAGGGCAGTGTCATTAATCACCTGATTATTTTTTATCAGAGGCCTACCCCCTCCCTCTTCCTTAATATATAAATAGTCAGGTTCTTATATATAATTTTAACTTTTTTTACCCCCTTCCCCCCCTAAAAAATCACCTGATTTTTGTTACTCCCCAATGAGAAAAAGCCCAGAAAAGTACCAAATGTAAAGGAGTTGGTAGGAGTTATGCTAAATATAATAACACATCTCAAAACTAAACTCTAGGTCGGTGCCCACTACTTCTTTGCTCAATAGTGCCAAAGTCATAACTGGGAGTACTTCTCTATCAAGTCCGTCAAAAGACATTTCAGGTCCCTATTTCCTGCAGTGTTTCAGTTCCCCAATAGAGAGCCTCTTGTTTCGGTGTGCTTTTAGTAGAGTATTTTATATATTAAATATACAGTTCTTGTAGGTCAGCCGTCTTGAAAATTTTGGTACAAGGGATCATTAGAAAGAGTTGTGATGATACTATAAATATTGTTCTATATAAACAATATTATTGTTTACATAGAAACTTTATATAGTTGCAAAAAGTTTTTTATCAATATCTTGTGATTTACTGGTTCAATTTTAATGATTTTACTACTATTAGAATTGCAAGAATGTGCTCTACAACTTTTGTTTAGTAGAGAAGAAAGATTAGCTTAGTAAAAAAAATTCATTATTGTTTTGACAGTACCAGATTCCAGAAATTTGATAAACAATAATTGATTTTCCCTAATTTTACTATACATATCCGCAGATTTTTGGAATTTACTATTAAAAATTTCAAAAATCTTTAATAGCAAATAACTTTTGTTCTACTAGTTCATTTTTAATGAAACAATAACCAAATAATCACATTGATGAAATAATTCTAATGATCACTAAATCCAGAGATCGTTAATGATTTGTATCACTTTGGGTATTTAAGAATTGGTTTTTTCAATTCTTAAATATCTGAAGTAATACAAATTATTAACGATCTCTGGATCTAGTGATTGGATTTTACCGATTTTGGGTTCATTAGAATCATTTCATTGATGTGAACATTTTGTAGTTGTTTCATCAAAACGAACTAGTAGAACAAAAGTTATTTACTGTTAAAGATTTTTAGAATTTTTAATAGTAAATTCCAAAAATCCGCGGATATAATATAGTAAGGGCCATGCCATTAATCATCTAATTATTTTTTATTAGAGGCCTACCTCCCTTCCTCTTCTTTAATATATATATAATCAGGTTCTTATATATAATTTCAACTTTTTTTATCTTCTTTTTCACCCTAAAAAATCATCTGATTTTTGTCACTCTCTAATATATGCAGCTTCTGTTTGGTATACAGATCGCAAATTAACTTTTAATTTTTATGTTTGTCTAATATATTTTTTTAAAAAATTTTAATTTTTTTGTCAAATGTAAAAATCAAAAAGTCAAATAATAAAAAGTTCTTCAATATTGATAAAATTTTATAATAAGTATATTTTGATCTTCTAAACAAGTTTACTTAAGCAACTTTAATCGATACATATAATAAAATTTGGACTTTACTATGTAGTGACTATAATCAATCATGGGGTCAAAGATGTTTGAGTTTTTTTTTAATATTATAAAAATAAAATTTGATTAGTCAATAGTCTTATCATGGGGGAAGTGTTGGACCTATGTAAACCTTAATTAGATAATTTACTGTACTTTCTTTAGTACAAGTATATAATCTCTAGCAAATAAACTTTTTTTAGCAATATTAATTAAAATTTTACTAAAAAGTATAATATATAATATATTTTATTTTTAAATTACAAAGCATAGTTTTTTGAAAAATTATTCATAGTGACCCCATATAATTAGCCAATTATTTTAACAATTGGCAATTATATATATATATCAATTATTTGGTTTTTCTTTTTATTTATTTATTTTTTGTTTATTTGCTTGTTTGTTTTTTTTCGATTTAACTTTTTTTCTCTTTTTTCTTTTAGATAGTTTCGTCTTGAAGTCATTGTTTTGGAGCCTTGGAACCATCGCTAGAGTCGTCATTGGAGTCATATTAGAGCCTTGAAACCATTAACAGAGTTGTATTAGAGTTTTAGAGCAATCGTTAGAGTCGCCGTTAGTACACTGTTGGTACCTTGGAACCATCGTTAGAGTTGTTAAACTGCCATGTTTGGGTTGTGAATTCCTCGTTACTGTATAGGTCTTTTCTTTTTAGCAAGTTCTTCTAGTATGTTTAGTAAGTTTTTTTTGGTTTTTGGTATGGGTTTTCTAGTAAGATTTTTGTTGTCATCGTTTTTTCGGTGAGTGCTTTCAGTTAGTTCGTAGTAAGTTGATGAGTTTAGTGAGTTCTCATTGCTATTGTGGATTTTCTAGTAAGTCTTGGTTGGTTCTTTTGGCGGGATTTTTAGTCTTCTTTCACATTGCTTATTGTTCCTTGTTTCTTTCTTCTACTGTAATAAAAAAAAATAAGTTAATAAACTTGTCAGTTTCTTGGTTTTAAAAAAAAAAAATAATTAATAAACTCGTTAGTTTTTTGGTTCTAATAGTAAAAAAAAAAAAAAGATAATAAACTTGCATTTTTGTCCTGGTTTCTTTGTTTGTTCCGTGATTGCATTCCGTAAAACTGTAGTACCTCTGTAATGCTATAAATCCATATTTTTTCATACAATTATCTCTTTTAGATATTTATTTAAGTTTGCAAAACTTATTTAAGTTGTAAAACTTAAAATTTTAGAGTTAGGGCGTTAGGGTTAGAGTGTTAGGGTTAGGATGTTAAGGTTAGACCATTAAGGTTAGGGTGTTAGGTTTAGGGTATTAGGGTTAGAGCAGGGTTGACATATTTATCCATTGAAGTGAATGGAGAACAACTCCATTGGCATCACTCCATTGCTCCATTAAGAATAATTTGCGAATAGAGCCAATAGAGGCCAACTAGCTTATAATATAGTATTTGTTTATAACTAATATCTAATTCCATTGGCACCATTGGCACCATTGGTTCCATTGGTTCCATTGGCTCCATTGGTTTGCAATTTTTTCAATGGAGTATATCCATTGCCAACTCTGGGTTAGAGGTATAGAAATAAATTTTAGGTTCTATATGTAAAATTTCATTCTGTCATTTTCAATTAGTGCCCAAAGACAAGTTTAAACACTCGTTCTCTTGTATTTTCTCTTTTTTTTTTGTATTTTTCTTTACTTTGCTCTACATGTTAGGCTGATCCAGAATCATCTCATTTTGTGAGCTTTATCACATGATTGCATGATCGAATTTGATTGGTTAATCATAGGGTCGCCATGAACTAACGCTCTAGTTTTTTTATACAACTTTTAAAATACTAAAATATCTTTAAAATACAATAATTGGTATAAACTAATATAGTTTTAAAAGAATACTTAACTAAAACATTAATATAAAAAGTACAGGTAACTCTTGTTAATATCAACCCATTTGAACGTGTTCAAAATTATGTTGATAGTAATATTAATGAAAATTCATATTAAAGTTATTATATATGAGAAATTTGGATATATAAAAATTTGTAAAAATTGATTTCTGGCTTAGGTTGATAATAACGTAGATTAATATTATCAGGGGTCACTTGTATTAATTAAAATTTTATTTTTAATATATTAAATTACTATATTAATTTTTTTGTTAAAACAATAACTTCTATCTAGTTTAATATCAAAGCCTTTAAAATCAACCTAATTTTAGATAAACTTCTATTTATATTAATTTTTAAATCTAATATTTTGAAAATGCCTAAATACAATATATAATTAATATAACTAACAATCTAAAAATTTATTGTGGCAGCCTATGCTGAGATGGCTTATGCTGAGAATTTAAGTTATTTTATTATGAAATTATAAAATTTTAGAGGGATTTTTCAAGGGTGTTTGTTTTTATAGTTTAGTTAGGGTTTAGGGTTAGGGTTATTAATAAAAGAGTATATGTGGATTTTAGTAGATATTATATATTTAAATAGAGACCCCAGATCTCAGCATAAGCCATCTTAGCATAAGCCGCCACATTTATTATACCTACTTATTTGTATTAATAATATTGAAAAATATTATTAAAATATTGAACTAAACAATTAGTAAGTAAAAGATAAAAATAATAAATATCAATAGCTTTATTAATACTTTTCTACAAAAATATAATAGGCCTAAAAAAATTTCTATAGGAATTTAAAAATACAAACAATAAATAAAAAATATTCTACTATATATTTTAACCACTATCTAATAAAAGAAATACAAAAAAGAATCTAAAAGCCAAGACATTATATCTTCTCTATTACCAACTTAATAAATCAAAAATTTCTAACAAATATATAACCAAATACTCTACATACTATAACAATAAAAATACAATAAATAATTATATTAACTATCTTCTCTTACAATCTCTAGTTAGGTTGTAATTTTTTTTTAGCAAAAACTTAAATCAAAAATAAATAGTATATCTTAGCTTTAGTCTCAAACTTTTTAAAACTTAAGGCTGCATAATGCTATTGTAATACTATTGTAATTATACTACAAATTGTAATAATTTTATATAAATCTAATAAAGAAATTGAGGCACAACCTCGCTTTAAAGAAAATCATTTTAAAGTAAACCAATTTTATTAATAAATTAAAAATTTGACCACCTTAATTCTGGCCAAAATTACCAAAAAAATTGTTTATCAAATATTATTAAGTTTATAAGGTTCCCGCACTGTGGCAATAAGCTACGCCTCAAATTCATTCAATCTATTTAACTGCGGATTCTGCAAATTTCGCAAATTTTTGAAATTCAGTAAACTCAGAAAATTGCAGAATTCAGGACAGTTTGTTGTCAATCTAAATCTTGACAAAAATATGTTATAAATTAGACTTTATAATAAACATACTACACGAATAGGTGCTGATATTAAAAAAAGTTATGATCAAGAATTTGTCTATTGATTTAAAATTTAATTTTTCTCAAAACTCAAAACCCATATAAATTAGCGGTCAGACCAGGCTTGGGCCTAGGTCTATTTGGCGGGCTTTTTGTCAGATGATCTGGCCAAAAAAAATATATTCTACTCTTAAAATTTCAAGACAAGCATTCTAGTTAAACAATCGGTTCTAAGAATTTTTATATACTGTATCAAACCTTCCGAGATGCAACCTTCCTGAATGCAACATCTCTCTAAAGGATTCTATCATTTTCCCGACAAAAATTGGCCGGAACTAATCTTAACCCTAACCTAATGCATGATAGGAACTGCTCTCTATGCGAGATCAAATATTGCTTAACCTCCATAAATACAATTTTTCTAAATACACAGAGTAGCAAAAAGTTTGGTCCGTACAAATTGCTTTAGGAAGTTCGATTGTATAAAAAAAAAATTTTTTTTTTTTTTGAAGTTTGTGGAAACCAAAATTAATTTTGGATTGTCTTATTTACCACAGAATCAAAAAGTTTAAATTCATTATATATTTATCGCCAAATAATTAAATTTTAAAGTATTTGTTAATTTATATTACATTATTATGTATTAATTAAAAAGAACCAAATATACACTATATCGAACCTAATACAGTAATATATATACAATATAGAAGTTGTAAAATAGCATGTGCCTTTCAGAATTAATAGTCTGTTAATTTTTTGTACATCTGGTTTTGCGGTTGATTTATAAAACCACATGATCATTTTATGTTAAAAGATTAACAATTGATAACTCGTAATCATATTCTTGTATATACTTCATGAAAAGAAAAACCAACCTTTTAATGATAGATTGATTAGTTACATTTAAAATTTTCCGTCAATCTAACCGGAACACTTCGAAAAGAAAGGCAAAAATTTATTACCCGTTGTGACAAAATTTCATTAATAACCTTCGAAAAGTTCCGATATGCCAATTTTTCCTGAGGACTACTCCGTTTCCATAAATGTTCAGTAACTTTATTAATTACAAGCAAATCATTTTCAGATATTCTTTCCGCTTCCTGCTTAACAATCAATTTAAATACGTTGAATGCATTTAAAGGTCGTCGTCCTTTATAATGAAAATAAAGACCATTACGGAGAAATAATGACTCTAAAGCGATATTTGCATCGAGTTGTGGTGGTGGGTGAATATTTAACGGCCGATGGTTGGTAATAAATGCGTCGACTTTTTGTTGAAAATCATAATGTAGACATTGGCGTGCCATTTTATTTTTATAAATACCTTGAATATAGAATTTTCGAAAAACTGAAAGAGAACGAAAAAAGATGGATATTGATTGTACATTTATCAACCCATTTATAACTAAGTCCTTGACATGACGTAATACACTCAAGATCTTTAGTTCTCTTTGCACGTGTTGTTTATCAAAATAAAATATTCATAATTAATTTATATTTATCGTGCCATTCAAACACTAACTCCATTATTGTAGCTCTCAACGGAAGCATATAATCTCTGGAATCACTGGTCGAAATGGAATCCTGGCCATATGATCAAAATATTTACATATTAAGCTGCTACGTGCACATTATTAATACGTCAGCTGAATCTTTCGTTTATATTTATAGAAATTTGAATTAGTTCTAGACATCGTACAATCTCGGATAATACCGTTAGGAGGAATTTTACGGGAATTACAGAACTACTAGGATTATTCCATTTTATACAGATTTACTTCCTTTTAAACTGTTAAGCGTATCATATCTAAAAATGGAATTTCCTGAATTAGTGTTCTAAAAAAAAAACATTATCTCTAAAATGGTAATTTTCTTAAAGCACACATTAACATTTCTAAGCGGAGTTTGCATCATTAAAGGAAAAATAACACTTTAAAAGGTCTTCCAAATTAAAAAGATTTCACCATTTAAAATCATGCCGTTTTTAAAGGTATTTGTACAAAAATTTCGGGCTTCCGTGATAAGCACTAATTAAAAGATGATAATGTTTATAATGTTTTATTCCCATGATAAAAGATATATAAATATGCAGATATATGTTAGTGTTACTATCTGTAACTCAGCCAAAAAAAAAAAATATTTGAGTACACGGGCAATCTTGAAAATGAAAGAATAAATGAACTCGCTCTAAAATACAATGCATTAATGTTTAGGCGAATTAACATTAACACCTAATACTGTAATATACATTAATGTACTGTCGGTAGAGATGGATTTTTATAACAAAAATTATTGTCTGTTATGAAGAATCCGGATATCGGATATCCGTTAAATTTAAATAGGAACACGGATAACGGATCGCATCTCTATAGGTCCGTATCATTTCACTTCATATTCTAATGACTGGAATTACTATGTTAAATGAGCTATCAGATATATAAATTGTCTACAGTATGAAACGAGCTGTCGACATCTATGAAATAAGCTTGTCAGTGAATTAATTGTCTATAAAATAAACTTGTCTGTGAATTAATTGTCAGTAAAAATAAGGTGCCTACGAAGTGAGCAGTACCACCTTCTCATTTATTGGATATGTATTTATGGCGGAGAAACAACCGTTATTGTAACATTATCAGTACAACTATAACATCATAAATTTATAATAATGCCAATATCAAAATTATTAGGTTATTACTATAATTGCGGTTAAACACAAACTTCCTATGTTTATCATTACAACATTAGATTCATAGCAATAATAATAGATAGAAATAGATGCTAATAATTTATAATTCATGAGTTAACCGATTCCCGAATGTCTTCCGACCATCATTTCTTCAACAGATTGAAAGATGGCATTTTGAATAATAATTGTTTTAATAATTTTGGTCAAAGAAATACCTTTTTTTTTTTTTAAAAAAAAAGCAAATTTTTATATGAAAATAAGCAAATTCTAACCTGACACAAATATAAATATTTCAGGTCCTAGTTCGTTTTGTTTGCGCTCTTTACAAATCTCAAAAAATCATAGTCCGACGTCTAAATTTCGGAAATTAAAAATTTCCTTGTTTCCCGAAATCTCTTAGGCCTTGTTCTAAGAATTAACTAAATATCGAAATTATGTTGCAACCTCCAGAAGATAGCATCGTAGTTTCCTTAGAGTTTTTGTGATTCTTAGAACGAGGCCGAAGAGATTCGGGAGATAGTAAATTTTTAGTTTGTCTCAGAATTTAAGAGAACAACTATAATGCTAGGAGTGTTAATGAATTATTAAATTTAGACGAATAAATTAGGTAGAGATTGAATCGATGAATTTCGAGCATCATTTGTCTTAAACTCTGAGTTTTCGAGCATCGATGAATTGTTTTTCCAATTATAAAGTCAAGTTTATTAAAATCAAATAAAATCTGTATTAGGACCTTCTGGGTATCCTCCACGTGTCGCAAAATAAACCAGAATATTATGATCGATGTTCAAACTTGCCAATCTTTAAAATTAGGGCCTTTTCTAATAAAATATTTGGTATTATGTAAAATTTTTATTGAGCTCGGCAAAATAAATGTCACAGCTTAATGCTGAAATTAGCTGATACTGAATTTTGGGCCTATTTTGATATGAAATTTTAAAATTTTTTTTTTTTTTTTTTTTGATTTTAGAGATGAGTTAGGAATTGGGGTTAGAATTGATAATTAAAGATATACTGTATGTGGATTTTAGCAAGGCTTATATATCAGCCGCGTTAAAATTAAGTTTCTCGAGCTGGACCAGAAAAATTAAAATTTAGCTATAAAAATTTACATAGCGTATTTTCGCGCAATTATGAGCCTGGATATTTCGATCCTTTAAAAACATTAGGACAATTCAGATTAGTATTCAGATGACTGATTTCGAATAAAATTGGTATACCTTATATTTGGTTCGAAATAAGTGATTTTTAAAATTCTAATTTTTTTTGAGTGCTGCCAAAAGAAAACCTGTTATCGGGCTTTCAATTATATTTTGTACCGGACAAAATCAGTTTGATTTGAGCCCGATGGCAGGTTTTCTTTTGTTAGCACTCATATGATCATCAAAAAAAAACATTCCTGATTCATTTTCTGAGATCGGAGTTTCATACCTTCTAAACTCCTACTTATTTTCGGTTAGCGATGTAAACTCAATTAAAATAATTTGGTATTATGAGCGACGAAGGGAAAACCGGTAAATTGATTCACTACTTTTCACTTTACCGGATTCGACTTCTGTAAATTGATCCCGCAATGATTGCATGTGATACTACTGACCGATTGATATAGCCATTTAACTATTCTTTGCATCAAATGGATTCATCAAATGTCATTAAGAGCTAAATCATCACATAGATTAGATTATTTAGGGGCGGAATCCGATAACTGATAAGATGAATCAATTTATTTCTTTCTGTCACGCATATGGAATCTAAAAATTAAAAACAATTATATTTTGTATTTATTAGCGCTTAAGTGCAACTCTTCTTTTCTTATGTGACTTGTGTTCTTGATTGATTATTTTTGGATATTTACTTTTCTTGATCTTGTGAAATGCTGCATTGCATTGTGCTACATTGTGCTTTGCTGTGCTTTGCCACCGCTTCGTTTTGTTTCGCTCTTCAATGCATGTTGTACTGCATATTACTATTAGGAAAACAATGTACTTTACAATAATTTTAGACAACTGTATTATAATATATAAATGCTTTACGTATAAATATATATTTTTTTTCTTTTTTAAAAATTTTATAGGTTACTTTCGACGTGTTTAATACTCGTGCATTTAGGTCATTATGTTATTGAATGTTGTGTTTATTTTAAAAAATTGACTTGTGAAATAATTAAAATTTACAATTATCATTATAATCACTGCCTTCGCTTTATTAATTAATGTAAAAAACATATTACAATATAAATTCTAATTTTTTTTGAAGTTTTATTTTAGAAAACCTGTCTTATGAAATTATCGAATTTATTTTCATAATCATTGCCTTCTCTATTAATCAATGTGCTACGAAATAAATTGTTTAATTTTTTTTAAAAAAATTTGACAATAATAAAGTATCTCTTTCTGAATCAATTTTTAAATTATAATTTGATTTAATTGTTAAACAATAACTAAATTATTTTTGATTCTGATTTAAAATATTATATTAAAAATAAAAATTTTATCTCACACTTTATATATATATCTAAATTCTAGAACTCAGTATTTGAACTCGATCAATAAAATATTAAATAGATGTAAAATAATTCCTTATTTGACTTGTTTAAATGCTTTCTGAACTATAAATAAGCTAGCTAAATGCTAAAAAAAATCTTATAATTCACAATATTAATAGTTTGTCTATAGCTTTATGCTTATTTTTCTTTTAACAGTAAAATCTTGTACTATTATGTTATCTGTATTTGTATTGTTGCTTTATCAAAACTATTGTAGGAAACAAAAAATACATATCTAGAAGCACTATATACAAAGAAAGAATAATAAAAGGTCTTTAGAAAAATTATCTACAAAGGCTTTATTGGATTTTCAAAAATATTGATTAATGAATTCAAAAAGGTTCTATTGTACTTATAATTAAAAAATATATTATAATAAATATATTATATTCCTTTTATTTCAAATTATTATTTCTTAGATTGGATACAAGCAAATTTGCTTGTACTTTTTTTTTAAATTCTTAATAAAATTCTTAATATTAACTTTAGCTATATATTTTCTAAATAAAAAATTAACTTTAGTTTTGTTTTATTAACTTTGTTAAAAAAATTTTTTTTAAAAAAATTATTAATAAACTTTAGTATAATAAGAATTTAAAGTCTTGTATTAAAACTTTTACTATCAAATTTTTTGGAGATTTTTTTAAATTTTAAATTTTTATATTTATAAAAAAAATTTTTATTCTAAGATAATTCTTAATTTTTATAAATTATTAAAGTTGTAATTCTATAAATATTGTTATAAAAACTATAAATTTAAAACCAAAGCTAAATAAGTTTGTAAAGAAATTGTAATAAAATTTTTTAAAAAAATATTATTTTAAAATTTATTATTAATTTATAAATAGACACTATGTACTTTATTATCTTATAGTTACTTAAACTACTATTTATTCATTATTTTTTACTAATAAACTTCATTTCTTGCAATTATTAATTACTAGAGTATTGTACAAGTAGAGTTTTGCAATTTGATTTGATTTGATCAAATATCTGATTTCAAATCAAATTCAAGTCCAAAATTTTTAAATCAAATCAAATTCAAATTGATAAATATTTAATTTGATTTGATTAAATATTTGAAATATTTGATTTAATTTAAAAAATTTATAAGTAAAAATTTTAAAAATTTCAAATCAAATCAAATTCAAATGCAAATTTTTAATTCAAATCAAAATTCAAACCAAGAATATTTTATTTAATCAATTCAAATATGTTTAATATTTGATTTGATTTAAGTTTGAGGATCTCTATGTACAGGTACTACTACCAATAATATAATTACACAGATAAGGGGCGTGCCATTTATTACATAATATTTTTTACTTAGTAGCTACCTCTACCCATGTATGGTATAATCATTTTATCTAATACTGACTGATTAATATAATATATAAACGTAATCACTACTTCTAACCATGTATCCATGGTAAAAATTATGTAATAAATAGCATACCCCTAATAGTTTATTTATAAAAAAGTTACAATGATCTTGCAAATATAAAAATTAGATATTTTTTCTTAAAATTAATACTATATAAGTTATTAATTACTAATACATATTTGCAATACTGATTATTATGCAATTATTATTTAAATTTTATATTATTGTCCGGAGTGAAGTGAAGAACCTTTAGTTTCTATGTATCATAATACAAAGTTACTTGCTTGATGCATTACATATTAAAATATCAAAAACGCAACTTTGCACTTTCCATCTGTTCACTCACATGATTTTTAAATTATTTTTAATTGGCTAATTTATGAAATTAATAATAACTTTTAATCTACCAGTCCGTTTTGGATGATTTAACTATCAAAATGTTCATTTCGATGAGACAATTCTAAAAAGCCCAAAATCATTAAAATCCAATCACAGGATCCTAGGATTATTCATCACTAAGTAAATTTCTTTATTATTAAATAACTTTTGATCTACTAGGTTGTTTTGGATGATTTAACCACCAAAATGTTCATTTCAGTGGGACAATTCTAACAAGCCCAAAATCGTTAAATTCCAATTACAGAATCAAAAGATCAATAAAGATTTATCAATCATTTAATCAAATTGATATTTATATATAATCAATTTGATTAAATAACTTATAAATCTTTATTGATCTTTGGGTCCTGTGATTGGAATTTAACAATTTTGGGCTTGTTAGAATCATCTCACTAAGACAAACATTTTGGTGGTTAAATCATTCTGGTGGATCAAAAGTTATTCAATAGTAAAGAAATTTACTTAGTGATAAATAATCTTGGGATTCTGTGATTGAAGTTTAACAATTTTGGGCTTGTTAGAATCATCTCATTGAGACGAACATTTTGATAATTAAAACATCCAAAATGGACTAGTAGATCAAAAGTTATTATTAATTCTATAAATTAGAACATATATAAAATTTATAGTACAAGAAATAAAATTGAGTTTTAGACAACAATGCTATGCTTTTATTTAGGAAATAGCAAACTTTTTTAATTATTATATTTATATAAATATTTAGCTCTAGACAAACAATGCTATGCATTTACCTAGGTTAAACTAGATTATGCATTAATTAAATTATATTATTTAATTAATATATCAGATTATTAGCACAGAACTCTTTCTGATGATCCTTCGTACTAAGTTTTCCAAGAACACTAATCTACGAAAACTCTATAGTTAATATATCTATACACAACAAAACTTTACCAAGCTCTGTCAAGTACAAAGTCTATTCACTAGATATTTTGCACCTAAAATAGAGATAAAAAAAATATGCAGGCTTTTAAGTGAGGCACCTTGGCAGGCTTTGGTACAGTCAAGCAAAGATGTATAGTCAAAATAGTCAAACCTTTATAAATGCAACTTGTAGAGACAAGTCTACAATGCGCATTTAGAGAGGTTTGCATTTAAAGAGAGCCAATTAAATTGCAGCTTTAAAAATTAAATCATCAAGTTTGTATAACTTCTATCAAAAACTATATAACCTATTTTTTAAATACTAAAATTTGATTGGCTATATGCATTTAGAGAGGTTAGTATGATATAAAATATTATTCAAGAAAACGTGCATTTACAGAATATAGAATGTGCATTTAGTACTAATAAAATCTTATGAAAAAGAAAAAACATGTATTTAGAGAGGTATTGCATTTATGGAGGTTGTATTTATAAAGGTCTGACTGTAGTAAAGAGACTCTGGAGCTTTGTCAAGTTTTATAGATATGAAAATAGAAGTAGAGACTTGGTTAGATATGGTATTCTATATAGAATAACTCTTTCAAAATCCTTTAGGTTTGGTACTTCTTCTTTGCGCCTTTTTGGTTTTTCAAAATTTTAAAAAAGTGGGCATTTTGGTTTACTCTCTCCAAAAGATTAGCAGTGTTTACTTCTTCCAAATTGGGAATGCACCTTTTGAATTAGAATCAACATCATGCGTAAAGTCTATTTTTGTATATATAATAAACAAGAAGGACGTGTCAGAGGTTGGAAGAGATGATATAAGGGGCTTTCAGAAATTATGTAATATTTTGTTACTAATAAATTTCAAAATTTTACCCACCTACTCACACCTAATACTCTATTAGCTAATCAAATTTTATATTTTTTAAAATTTATTCATATATTTCAATTTATGAAATTGATAATAACTATTGCTCTACTGGACCAATTTAGAGAATTTAACTATCAAAAGTTCATCTTACTAAGACAATTCTAAAAAGCCCAAAATCGTTAAAATCTAATCACAGAATCCCAAGATTATTCAACTTTGTATAATTTTAATAGTGATTTTTTAGAATCACTAAGTAAATTCTTTAATATTGAATAATTTTTGATCTACTAGCCTATTTTGGATGATTTAACTACCAAAATGTTCATCTTAGTAAAACAATTCTAACAAGCCCAAAATTACTAAATTCTAATCACAGAATTTCAAAATCAATAAAGATTTGTTTTGTTAAACAAATAATAAAATCTTTATTGATCTTGGAATTCTATAATTAGAATTTAGCGATTTTGGACTTGTTAGAATTGTCTCACTGAAATAAACATTTTGGTAGTTAAAGCATCCAAAATGGGCCAGTAGATCTAAAGCTATTTAATATTAAAGAAATTTACTTAGTGATTCTAAAAAACTACTATTAAAATTATACAAAAGTTAAATGATCTTGGGACCCAGTGATTAGATTTTAACAATTTTGGGCTTGTTAGAATCACCTTAGCAAGATGAACATTTTTGTAGTTAAATCATCTAAATTGGTTCAGTAGAACAATAGTTATTAGTAATTTTATAATTTTATACTTATGGCTATAATTATAAAAATTTGACCAGAATTATAATTATAACCTGATATTTTTGGGACCCCACTTATCTACCAAAAAATTATGTAATTTCTGGAAGCCCTCTAATGAAATTTCTTATTAAAACATCCTTTTAGGCATATAGATTTCTTTTTTTCTGTACATATATATATAGGGGTGAGTAGTAATGCCACCGAAATAGATTTTTGAAAAAGGCCTATTTCGTCTCCATTAGAGAAAATTAAAATTTTTTATAAGGAAGAGCAAATAAAATTTATATTAATATGTTCCTTATAATTTCGTCTATTCAAAAAAAGTATCAAATAATTTCGTCTTTCAAGTAAAATAGGTCAAAAACAATTTCGTCTTCAAATTTTAATTTCGGGTTTTAGAACCTGAAATGCTTTCGTTCTCATGTATAAGGGTGAGTCAGTAGAAAAGGAACAAATTTTTTCTAAGTAAAAGTTTTCTTGACTTTAAGCTTAAATATCTTAACAACTATTTTAATAAATTTAATAATTTTTTTTTATTTTAATTCTATATAATTTTAAGATTAAAATAAAAAAATTTTTAGCAAATTTGATTAAATAGTTGTCAAGATATTTTAGTTTAAAAATTAAAAAAAAATTTATAAAAACGATTTGTCCCTTTTTTACTGACTTACCCCCATATAGTATAAGGTGTTTCCTTGTACAATACTATATAATTTTTATAGTCTTGTACAGGTATTAATAGTGTTATTATGTTTTTTTTTCTTTTTTCTTTTTTTTTTTTTCTTTTTATTTTTATATATTTTTTGTTGAATTTGGTTTTTCATTTAGATAGTAGTTGATATTCTTCTATTTTATTTTTCTTTTTATATGTTTTCTCTTTACTTGTTTTAGTTTTTCTTTTAGTAGGCCTTTTCTACTAAAGAAGTTAGGAAAAAAAAGTTTAAAAAGAAGGCAATCTTGATATAGTAAGTATGAACTAGCTATTGATTGGAAAAAACAAATTTTTAGTAAGTTGAGAATCTGAATCGAAGTGAAAATTTGCTAGATGAGTTGTATCTAGTGAGCTTTTTGTTAAAGTAGATTGTAATATACATATAAATACAGTTTCATATAATAAATTTTGCAGATACAGAAAGCAAGATTGCTAAATTAAAAAAATATATTAGATTATTAGCTATATGGGTATAGTATAGTACTACAATATAAGCTAGAAATTTAATACCTTTGTTTCTAAAATTATATTTATTCTATCAAGCTTTTTTATTTTAAAACAATTGCCAAATATTGTACTAACTACTTTAATTTATTTTTTTTTAACCTGTTGGCCTGATTACCAACAGGACACAGATAGCATTACTTTTTATTAAATCTTTAAATCACTGGGGCCTTCCTTAAATATCAGGCCCCTATATGTCTGGAATTATTACTTTAATATACTATCAACACCTCAAAAAATAAAGAAATTGTCTGATATATCCAGATGTCGGTTTAACCAGAGATATTTTCATATTGAGTATATAGGTTTGAAATTTTAAAAAGTGTTGTTATAGCCAGATGTCAGTATATCCAGATGTCAATATAACCAGAGTGACATGTAGTAATTTCTAAATCTATTGTGTACAACCAGATTTAATCAGCTGACCTATTTACTACTAGAGGCTTTAACCAGAACTGTTCAATTTTTTAACTAAATTTAACCAGATGACCTATCTACTATTAAAGAATTTTACCAAAACTTATTGAGTTCTTTTTTTCAACTGGAATTTTGCTAGAGGTATTCTAAAAAATATATGCATGTTTGTGGCTATATTTTAATTAGAGTTTTGGCATAGTTTTCCTTTTTATAAACTCAAATATAGGCAGTTTAATTTGAACTAGCAACCTTGTGATTGGGAATCTAGGAACCTAACTACTTTACTATCAACTGCAGGTTAACTAACTAATTTATTATTTTTAGCCATATAATTCAAATACAACTTCTTGTAAAACTTGATCTTTTCTTTATTATTCTGTATTTAACTTTAATTTTCAGTTATTATTATACAGTCAACTCTTTTTAATTAGAACTACCAGAACTGCTTTTTTTTACTATGTAAAAATTTGACAAAGTTCAGTTTTCAAAAAGTTATATATAGCTTATTCGAACTTTATAATAAAATTTACAGAGATTTTGTTCGGTTTAGGGAAGTATAGATTAGAGAGAGGTGACTGTATATTAAAAACTTTATAAAGTTGAATCTTCTAATATTAATCTTATCAAAACCAATAACCTATCAAATCTAATAATTAATTTACCAAGTTTATTTCTGCTATATAAATCTAATAGTTTATAATAATTTTAAATTTAATAATCTTTTAATACTAATACAAAATTTGATATACTTTTATTTTTCTTTAATTTATACTACAATTGGATATAAATAGTATTCCATTTTTTGTATTTTTTTCTTCTTTATTGTTAGGAGCAAAGCGAAGGACTTATATTTCTATGTGCTTTGATAACTTAAATTACAATTTTGATGCATTCATAATAAAAATATCAAAACTGTAATTTCGTCTGTAATGCCCTTTAAAAAATGTGATCTATGATATGCATTTTATTGGATTTTTTAGAGCTTACAGAATGCTTGCATTATAAGCTCCGGACTTATACTAGTTTCCAGTTCCTAGTTTTATTATCTTTAAATATTAGATTTAATTTAATCATTAAATAAATAATTTTATTACAATTTCTATCAACAAGTTTAGATACTACCTAGGGGTTAGTAAAATTACGGGGGTCAACTTATTATAGTGCATAGCCAATAAAAATGTCATGCATTATTTTGTGTAACAATTATCAAAAATTATCATAAAAATATTAACGCTGCTATACCAACAAGCTTTTAGCAGTATAAACTGGTTACTGATTCAAGACAAGTCATTACCATATCCTATTTACATTGATTGGTAAGTTTATATAGGAATTTGGTACGTTTTCATGTTCACAAGAAATAAATACTGCTTTTTTAAAAATAATTGAATTTTTAAATATTAAATATTGAAATTTTTAGCATATAGGTAAGGTCGATAAACTTTTTATTAAATTTTATATTAAAGTAGTACTAGTTCTTGATTATCAGATTGTTAAATATCAATATTTTTTTGATAGACTTTACTTTGTAAGTACACGATATTTACTAAGTAACACTTTGAATGAATTACGGTAAAGAATTTGGACAGGGTATTTAGCATACTCGTTTTTATAGTTTACTTATAACTAACTTTGTATATTTTTTTTAATTTATGAACTTTTGATAGCAATAGAATAAAAAAATTGTAAGATATATGTACGTAACTATTAAAATTATATTTATTAGTATTTGAGATCTACCGAATACAGATGTACTATTTGATTGTTCATTACTCAAAAAAAGTTATTTTATATGTATAAATAACTGTATAGCCATTATTATTCAGTTCTGTCTCTCAATAAGTTTTTCTTATTATATTACCACTGTTTCATTTTATTTAGTTGGTTTCAATTCATCAATTGCACAACTAACACTCTCTATATATAATTTATCGCACTAGGTGTTTAACAGAGATTTCGCATTAGATAGGGATTTTATTTTTGTCAAGAGGTTCATTTTTCGTCAAAAATTTTGTTTTTTACTAAAATTTCATTACTAATATAAAAAAAAACTTTATTACTTTTTATAAATAGATTAGGTTTCATCTTTAAAACCAGGTTTGTTCAATAACACTAGGCACTCCATTAGATGAATAGTGTTATTACTTACTAGTGAAATATATGATATTGATATTGTTATCAAATTGGAATAAGAGTTGAAAAGAGCGAACATACGAAATTTATTTACAGTATTATCACAACTTTGCAAAGATGAAAAATGGTTAGATATTGTTATCGAATTGGAATTGGAGTTGAAAAAGTAATTATATGAAATTTATTTATTTATCGTATAGAATTTTTGTTTTTTTTTTGCGTATTAAACATATATTATTAATAATCTTTCATAGGATTTTTGGATGGTTTCTGGAGTTATCACAAAGATAATAGCTATTTACTCGAGAAAAGGCAGTCTATATGGGCCGTCATTTTCAACTGGCGATACAATTGATGTTATTTAAAGGTAGAGTAAACATAGATCATTTTTTATATGATCTGCACGGTATTACAGATTATAAATATTCGCCACAAGCAAAATTTTTTAATACTTTAACGAATTTTTACCAAAATTTCACAACGTGCAGATAAGAACTTTCTATTTATAGTAATAATAATTTTGAAACTTGTTTTATTTGAGAAAATTTTATTTCGAATATTACCAAAATATTTGGTCTCTTTGTATCACCTAGGAAAAACATAGAGCCATTTGGAAAAACTTCAGTAATATTCGAAATAGAATTTTCTCAAATAAAACAAGTTTTGAAATTATTATTACTATAAATAGAAAGTTCTTATCTGCAAGTTGTGAAATTTTGGTAAAAATTCGTTAGAGCATTAAAAAATTTTGCTTGTGGCTAATTTTATTTCCTATATAAAAATCTGTAATACCGTGCAGATTATATAAAAAATGATCTATGTTTACTCTACCCTTAAACTTTAAAAATAATATTGCATTCTATACTAAAAATAGTATAAATCTAGGTAATTATTGTAATGCTTTATAGTTTTGCCATTTTATATTGTGCAACTCATAGTAGTTTAATATTTTACAACATAAATTTCAAGGCATTGCATTCTGAAATTTAAAAGGGACTTTCTATCCTTGTGTTGGATTTTATTTATTATTATGAATTGGCAGATATAATATTAAATACAGTATGTTATCAAATTGATTTTTAAGCATATTGATCTGTTTTGGTCTATTAGAAACTGTAATCACAGCTGTTTTCATAAATTCTGGTACATCTAGCAAAAAATTGACTGACCGAATATTTGCTGATTCAATAATTTGTGATTCGATAATGATTATTGCCAAATCAAAAATTATTGAATCGACAAATATTCAGTTGGTCAATTTTTTGTTTGATGTTCCAGGATTTATGAAAAATAGCTATAAAGCACTACTTAAGAGCATTTCAAGCAGCCTCCACAATGATGATCAAATATTCAAATCGTTGCAATTATGAATTAAATTTTGGTTTTTTTTTAGATTATTATATAGCGCATCTTATAGTATTTCCAGTAATATATCGTGTTTCTAGTTTATTTAAATTAGGCTAATTAGATGGATGTCTGAGAATGCATTTAGATAGATATTCAGATTTAAGTGGTACTTGGTGTGTTATTTGTATACTAAGTTAAATACAAAGTATATATAGGGCCGTTGCAGTAGAAAGGGCTGATACTAGTTTACTGGGTTAATCAAAATTTTCGTAATTTGATAAGTCCATTATATCGGGTAATCCTATGATTAGTGATGCCACCGAAATTGATTTTTGAAAAAGGCCTATTTCGTCTTCATTAGAGAAAATTAAAATTTTTTATAAGAAAGAGTAAATAAAATTTATATAGATATGTTCCTTATAATTTCGTCTATTCAAAAAAAGTATCAAATAATTTCATCTTTCAAGTAAAATAGGTCAAAAACAATTTCGTCTTCAAATTTTAATTTTGGGTTTTAGAACCCAAAATGCTTTTGTCCTTATGTATACCCGTGATGTATGAAACTCTCAAAAAATTTTTTTTAAATATCTCATTTTTTTATTATACAAATCAATTTCTACTTATAATTGAAAAATATAGCACATGTCAAAATTTATTCGAATATAACAAAAACCTGATTTTTATTTTTGGGCAGTATCAGCTCTTTCTATTGCAATGGCCCATATATGTAAATAAATTTTTATTTTCAAATTTTTTTTTAAATTAATATTATGCATATATATTCAATATTTAATAGACAGATTCTAAAATATCGGTTAAAATATCTAATATAGAAATATGTAGATTCACATAATCAATATTGTTAAACCTGAAATATAAATTAATCCAACTACAAAATTGGATTTTATTCTTTTTACACTAATTCTGCATTTGTAACAAAAAGCAGTTTTAAAATTCATATAATATTACCAGTCTCAGCAAAATTTCAGATAATGCATAAATGGTATATGCTTATCTACTTTAATACTAATTTCTAAATAATAACAATTATCAGCTTAATACATTCTGTTAGGATTATTCATCTTTACAGATTTTAGATATAATAAATGGATACCTTATTCTCATCCTTTTCAACTCCAATTTCATATTTGTAACGAATCATTTATTTTGGATTTAAGATTACAAAAATCGACTTTTATCAATATCAAAATCTATAGACTTCATTTAACAAATATAATCTAAACATACTGTCAATTTTGAGATCTCAAAAAAATGCTCTATAGCTAACTCTCATAGTTATTTTAATAGTATATAGAGTGAAAGGTGTAGTTTCTGTTTTCCTAAACAATTCGTTTTATAGCAGCCAATTTGTTTAAAGCCAAATAATATATGCGGTATCTATTGAACAATTGAATTACAAATAGACTGAGTTGTTTTTGATTATGAATAGACTAAGTAGGTCTTGTTTAGTAAGTAGATATTGATGGCAGGTTGTCTTGTGAGTTTTGAATTAAAATTTGTTTAATATATATAATGCGTGTAAAAAAATCAGCACATTTACAAATTAGGGGTTTTTTTAAGTAAATTGCATCAAATTTACAGATTATTTTATTCGATTAACTCATGGATTATCAATTAAAAAACCTACCATTTTATATCGAAGGAACCTATGTTTTAGTCGAAGAAACTCACTGCTATTTGTCAAAGAAGCCCACTTTAATCATCAAAACCACGTTATTTGTTGAAAAAACCTGCCTTTAAATGGCAAAGAAACCCACCGTTATTTCTTGCCTTAAATCGTTAAAAAAATCATGCCAAAGAAACCCATCAAAAAAATTATCTAACCTATGAATAAAGAATAGTAACATTAGTAACGTAGTATCAAAAAAAAACATTTAAAGAAGAAACGAACAAATAATTTTGCGATACAGTCCCAGGTAAGTTGAGATTGGCAAGATTTACTAACGGCATATGATTTCGAATCTATGATTCAGTTTTAAATAATAAAAAAAACATTTATAAAGATTTTACATTATTAATTACCTACCTTTATATGTCTTGGGTTTCAGGAAAAAAATTATATCTAAGTAGCTAGGCTATTTCAAAAAAACTTAAACCAAAACTTTTACCGATCAAATACGATATACAGTATATAAATATATATGATTTACATATAAAATGACAATCATTATACCACTATTATACTTGTGTAATATTAAGTTGTTCCCCTGTAATTTTACTAACCTCTAGATACTACTATAGTATATTGTTATTTTACAAATTCTATTTTAGATTCATTTGCTTTATTATTTGCAGTTTTATTCCTATTATTATTGAACTTAACCTCTATCTTATTATTGTAAATCTCAATAATTTTACCAATTTCAGAAAACTTTTTATTATAGATAAATACTTTGTATAAATTTATTTTATTACAAATTCATTTAGTTAGTTCTATTTTTGTTTCTGTTTTATCAAAACAATCTGTTTTACCTATATTCTTTTGGGCTTTATCTTTTATACTCCAAATATTAGATATATTCTTTCTTTTAAATTCTTTTCTATTGGCATTCTTTTTATCTATAATATTAATGGTTCTATTTCTTTTTTCACATAATTGATATTTTAATCTTTATTCTTTGTTGGTATTCTTTTAATGTCATATATTTATAATATTATTTACTTTTTTGTTAATATTTCTCTTCTTTATTATGTAATTTTTATTCACAAAGTTGGGTTCATTTCAAATTTTAAATAGCACCTTTTTTTTTACTTAATTCAATTGTATAATAACATTTAGGGCGCTGACATTTATTAAATAATATTTTAGAGGGTGGGGGTCAAGAAAAATCTTACCTTAGTTAAATTTTTTGATTGGCCAAAATTCTATTCATAGATCTTACCTGGAGGTGGGGTAAGCCCCTATAGTAAATGGATATTAGGTAATAAATGTCAGCACCCTTATTATCCTTTTTGTATTAAATTCTATATCTAGAATTTGTAATTTATAGCATTCCAAGAACAAGATTAAAACTTTTAAACCATTTAATACTATTGATATCAAGTTTAATACTATAAATATATTTAACAATTTTATTATTTTTATTTGAATGAATATATTAAATCTAGATTGGTATTTAATCTTAATTGTTAATAGAAGAAATTTTTACTTAATAAATAGATATAATTTTATTAGTAAATCATTAATAATTTTGTACAAAATTAACTAATTCCAATTTAACTAACTATAATCCCAATGTACTTTAAAGTGTTCTGCCCTAAAATTTTAGTAATCTTCTATATAATTTATTATACAGTAATTAATTTCATAAGCCTTTTATTATTTTTCTAATAACTACTTTTTTTAAAACAAATAAAATATTGACCAGAACTAACTCTAGTTTAATATATATTAATTTGTCAGAAAAATAGTAGGAGTTAGATTTTATAAAACTTGCTTCAAAATTTTATTTTGATTATTTATATTTTATTTATTATTAGGTCACATCCCTATATATAAAATTCCTATAGGGACGTGTTTTATTTTATTAATGTATACAATGTAGTTGTATAAAACTAAAGTAATACAAACTTAGCTTTAACTACATAGAAATTATAATAATTTCAATACAAATCAACTCAAATTTAACTAAATATTATAATTATTAGAATAGCAGGCAAGTTTTGTAAAAATATTTATATAAAAATTATAATAATTTTAATACAAACTAAATTAATCTTGAGCTATATACTATAGCTACTAGAATAGCAAATACTGTATTTGTCTGAAAATAAGCTACCCTTGTTGGCCAAAAAGTTACACAAAAAATTGTAGAGTAGCTTATTTTCGGATTGTTAAAATTTTCAATAAATTAAAAAGAGTACTAATAAAAACTTGTCCAAATAGCATGAAATTTTTACTGTAGGTGTATTTCATTGCGCTTAACAACTTTACTTAATTGAACTTTTGAAGTTTATATAGAAAAAAAAGTTTTATATGTAGCGACTGTTAATGATTTCTTTAAAAATTTTTCTAAAAAACCGGGGGTAGCTTCTTTTGGAGGTAGCTTATTTTCGGAAACCTATAGTATAGAACATGCATTTAGCATTAATAATTTCTTATAGCCAAGACAAAAAATATGCATTTAGAAGGTATTGTATTTATAGAGATTGCATTTATGAAAGTCTAACTGTAATAATAAATAAATTAATAAAAATAAAAAAAAACTTAGGTTTTTAAAGTTGATTTTTTAAAGTTGGTTTTTAAAATCGGATGAAATTTTTGTTATAAACTAGTTTTGTGGACAGCATATATAGTAAACAAAAAAAGGATTTTTTTACTCAAAATTATTGGATTTGAACCAATCATATTTGGGTCTAGTCTAATTTGCCTAAACCCGGGTTCGTGATTAGGATAAGGATGCTCTTAATCACAAAACTTACGTTTTTGAGACTCTCCAAGATGTACCCCAAAAATTTTATTACTTTTTTGAAATACGGCGATTTTAAAAAAGTCACGTGACTGCCATGATTAAAATCGACCAATGGAATTGCAGGTAAGATTCTAATAAAAAGCTTAAAAGTTTTTTTAAACGGAACTAATTTTTTTACTATGTCATTATTATTTGAATTTCTAATAAGAGTTATAGAGAAGAAAATTACCATTCCAGTAGTAGTAAACCCATCAAAATTGGCTTAGTGTATTACGAAATATGAGTAAAAAAACTTTCGCGATTTTTTAAAACTTTCTAAAAAACTTTAAAAAATTGCAAAAGTTTTTTTACTCATATCTCATAATACACTAAGCCAATTTTGATGGGTTTACTACTACTGGAATAGTAATTTTCTTCTCTATAACTCTTATTAGAAATTCAAATAATAATGACAGTAAAAAAATTAGTTCCGATTACAGGATTAAAAAAAACTGTCTTTTATTAGAATCTTACCTGCAATTCCATTGGTCGATTTTAATCGCGGCGGTCACGTGACTTTTTTAAAATCGCCGTAAGTAATAAAATTTTTGGGGTACATCTTGGAGTATCAAAAAAGTAAGTGCAGGAGTCTCAAAAACATAAGTTTTGCCTCTTAATCTATCGTATTACTTTATATGATCGTCCCTCACGTGACAGTAAAAAGATAAACTGAAAATTTTAACATTAGTTCTCGTTACCTGGCTGGGTGACTTTTTTATAAAAATTAAAATTTTTTTTCTATATTAGCACATATAAATTTTTTTTATTCTCAATGAAAAAAAAAAAACTATAAAAAAAAATTTTTTACTAAAAAAAATTTTTTAAATATAACATTTTTTGCCGGCCGGCCGGCCGGCCGGCCGGGTCTATCTTATGAAACGAGAACCAATTAATTTAATTCGGCCTTAGTATATAGCCAACTCATTTTTTTTACTAAGATAACCCAATTAGCCGTCTAAATAAACTTGTTCTACATAAACATTTACATATAATCATCAATTTAAACTTAATAAAACTTATTTTTGATAAAAATACATATTTGAATAGTGCAGGTTTAATTTGGCACTAAAGTAAACTTATTATCCTTTTTTCGATCTCTTTAATTGTAAAAATTATTAAGATAAATTAATATGTAAGTTGAAAATAATCAAATCTTTAAACTTTTAATAATTTTATATGTTATTATACAAATCATGTGGCTGATAAATTTGTAGAAGTCGGTTCATTAATCATATTGAAACAAGTTCGAAAGAGATTCAATATAATAAAAATAATTAGATCATATGGTTTATCAATAATAAAATTATCACTGACTGTAATAAATTTTTGCTTTTATAATTCTTAAATTTAATTATGATATATTGTAATAATTGTGTAATTATCAAAACTATAATATTTTCGAAAAATGAAATTGTTTAAGAATTTAAATTCACATCCCTATTTTCAAAATAGGTTAGTTCTGAATCACATTTGTTTCAACATAACATCATCATTGGTGTCCGAAATGACGCGCCTCCTTTCATTTGTCTACTTTTATGTCGAATTATTTTAGGCGTTGTTTCTCGAAATTCATTCCAAAAGGTCATTTTGTTAGCAAAAAAAAGCCTTAATTTTCGGAATTACTGGTCCAGAATTTGAGAAGCAAACCCTTCGCTATTAAAGATAGACCCGCCCAAAATTTTTCTAATCTTTTAAAACCGTATTAACCGTAGTAACATTTAATTCAACATATTAAAATAATTTGGTCCATGATCAACATTATTAGACCCAGAATTATGGAAATTTGTTATGCTAAACGGTTCAAATCCTTTTTATCCAATGGGGAATAGCTAGAAAGTCTAGGATTAAAATTTTTTTTTCATATAACACATTTAAGTATAAAAAAAAAAAAAAAAAAAGAAAAGGTCACAAGTAAAAAAGATATATGATAAAGACATATTATACATATTATGTAGTACATGATTACTTTATCTAGAATGTAGAATTTTTATATCTAAATGTTTTATGCTTTTTATATTAGAGTTTGTTAATCCGTTTAAAATAAGTTAATAAATTGTTTGTTCCTTCAATGTCTTCTTGAATTGGATATTTCATGAAAATTAATTGTACATTTTAGATTCACAGTAGTCTCAACCAGTAATTACTGCATCTTATGGTCTTCATAGCCATCAATTTTATACCAATCATCAAAAAATTGCCCAGAATTTGAATAGCCGTCTCGCTGTAATTCATGCATTCTAAAATCATCTCTCGTTTGCAAAGGTATTGTAGGTGAGGGTAATGATGTTGGGGACAAAGGTGGAAGATCTTCTAACGCTATATTTTGGCTCGAATGAGTTAAAAAACTTGATTCACCGCCAGG
This sequence comes from Gigaspora rosea, assembly GCA_003550325.1. Lineage (NCBI taxonomy): Eukaryota > Fungi > Glomeromycota > Glomeromycetes > Diversisporales > Gigasporaceae > Gigaspora > Gigaspora rosea. The sequence goes on along the minus strand of QKWP01000093.1, from coordinate 462,316 downwards.
ACTGTCAGGTATAAGTATATTCATATCAGTTATATCATCCGCTCCTTGATGTCTCCTAGGGGAACTTGAGGGAATTTGTAGTTGATTTCTATTTGCCCCTATTATTTGAAGTTGAAATGAAGGATTAACTTCATCACGACTTAGCCCCGATTGTTCTTGAGAATGTGGGACGTTTGGTGGTACATAGTAACAACATGGTAAAAATATTGCCGCAGACTTGGTTGTTCCAAATATTAAGAAAATTGTCGTTCCACTTTGTTTTTTTTTTTTGAAAAAAAAAGAATGTATATATGCATATATATATTAGCATCTATATTAATAAGTGATAATATATATAATATATGCGTATAAATAAACTCACATTAAACAACTAGAAAAATCTGCAACAGTCAACCACCCGCTAGTTTTTTTACTAAGATATTTCATCAACGCTGATAATACTGATATTATTAATGAAATTAAATATATACAACTTAAAACTACTAAACGACCGGCTATCCCTAGTTTAATAGCAGTATTTCTACTCTGCCTATGTGAGAAATTTTGCCAACGGGTCCAGAGTACAATGCTAGAATGAACTAGTAAAATAAAGAAATAATTAGACAGCATATTCCAAATGTATCATACATTATAATCATTTCCATTATTTCTTTTTCCTTTTAACTTACTTGTAATAATTAGTGATATAGTGACTAGAATAAACATTGATATTAAATAACAATACCAAGTCCATATTATTCGAGAAGATTGTACGCAAAAAAATTCAGTTGCGCTAACGTTTGAATTTGTTTCTCTGCTATCAAGTATTAAACATATGATATTATATAAAATCGTCCATCCCCAAATAAATCCCGTGACCCACCAAAAATATTTTTTTTCAATTCTAACATCAGATCTCACTACAGCGAACCATAAATTAATTGCCAAGATTACCGGCAGTAATTGTAATGGATAAGAGAACAACGTAATAAATTTTGCTTGAATTATACATAACATGATTGAACTACTAGCTTGTGCTGCATTTAATGCCCCGATTACGTCGCCATAGTATAATGTAGATGGAAGATAACTTACATGAATGAAAAAAGCACATATGCACAGTTGAAGAAGGGTATGTTTAAGGAAATATGTTGTTGATTTTGAAATTAATATTATTAATGATCCTAATAGAGTCAAGCTTATTAAATTTATAGTGACATAAATAAAGTTTAAAGGAGTGTATACAGACATAACGTATAGAAATGTTTTAAGTTTCGTTCAAATATTCAATTTTTATTACAGATCTAAGAATGGCGAAGCAACGATCATCACATTTCTTTGAATAAAGAAAAAAATGGGTTGAAAGCTGAAAATTTGACTGAAAAAAACAGGCCAAAGTTCCCTAGGCCTTTTTTTTTTTTTTTTTTCTTATTTGTTTAGTTTTCAGATCTTGTCGAACGTCCCCACCTGTTGATATTTCCTTTCGATAGATTAAAAAAAATTTTTTTTTTTTTTTAACAGGGATTTTTATATTAAAAATTGCCACCCGATATTGTTGCTGTGACTGAATATCAGCATTACATTAGGAAGTACATACAATGAGAATGGACCGTAATTTCTAATTACGGCTAGCAGTAAACAGGCATCCATTTTTTTCATCTCCGAATATCCAACAGTTTAATGTAAGCATTTATGTGAAACAATAAAAGATTCACAAACATTAATTAAATACTAATTTAACTTATAGTAAGTATGAATTAGCTTACCCTTTAAGGTCACATCCGAAACTAATATTCCTAAAGAGATTAGTCACTCAAATTTGTTGATCAATTAATTGTGAACATGAACGCACGTATGTACGTAGCAGTTAATATATATATATATTCGTTTTGATGCAAAACATAAAGATGGAATATTATTTTTAATATTAGTGCATCAATTTTAAATTGCGGAGGTTAAATAAATAAAAAGTGTTCAAACTAGATCTGAAAAGAAACAAAAAAAAAAAAGACATGCCAAACTGATATGCGGGTACTGTACATGTTGTACATCTCATCTTGTGTTCCTTGCTATATTAAATGCATGTAAAGAGGATCAAAAAGCACATGGGAGCTTCAAACATGACATACATATGTTTCTCTAAATTTTTTTTCAAAGAATTTAATCTTTCACAAGATCATTGTTGTTCAAAAAAAGTATGTATATTATAAACAAAATAAATTATAAAATTCTTTTAATAAAACCATCTTGACATATGAATTACCAATGAATTGAACATTTTGCTCAACAAGGCAAAGTTTTATGTACGTAAGTCTACCTACAATTTATTTGCATTCATACTAAAAATAGATACATAATACCAATATTAATGGTTTGTCATTAAAAAAAATTAGTAACAAACATTACACGACGTTACAATATGTGCATAAATCTATTCTTTTCTCGATATGTGTCTACACTGACTTACATTGATTGTACATGTTAAGAGGATCTAGAATTTAAATACCCAATAATGGATTGCATACTCAATTAAATAGTTACAGTAGATAGGAAATGTGAATGAAGAGAAAATTTCAATATGTTAACTTTTCATAAAATAATTCATTTCTTTTTTAGTTAAAAATACAGTATTCACGGGGGTAAAATGAATCAATAGGGCACAAAATCGTAGGCTTCTTTCCAGAGACTTAATGGTGATTTGAAAAGAAAAACATTCTATATGTGTAGTGTTTCGAAATTTCATTTAATAAATTCGTATATAAGTTTTATTCATTAAGTTACAACTTGAAGGGTCAAAAGCATAATAATTATATATTTATTTTGTATAAGCTTTTATTTTATTTATTTTATTTTACTTTATTGATTGATTTTTATTTACTTTTACAAGAGGCGTAAGAAGTCTCTCCATTTTCAAAAGGCTCCCTATTTTCTTACTAAGGTATGGAACTTTCTCAATCGAAAGGGCAAGTTTTCATCCTTTTATGATATTTCAATTTAAAACATCACACTCAGCATCTTTCCCTTTTCTTTCAATTTGAGTTCAACACAGTTTTTCTCTATGAATTGCTACTGTCACGGTGAACTGTTATCGTTAGTGTGTGACTTGCAGCTAACAAATTATACCTTTATTCTTAGACTTCTCGCCAGAGGCGTGACTATGGTGATTTTGTCATATAATTAAAGGGAATTGTCATATATTAGTGTTCTTATGTGCCCATGCCTGACGAATGACGAAATAGTTTCATCTAGACGAATGAACGAAGCCGGTTCATCAGGCAGCTTCAATTAGACGAATGACGAATGACGAAACCCATGACGAATGATGAAACTCGTGACGAAACTCAGCGAATATAAATATATTTATGAGAAAAAAATAAATAAAAATTAAAGTTCAATTTTTTGGTTTAGGAATCATTGAAAACCGGTTAGTGCATAAACGCCTTCTGGCGTTATGAGGCTTCTGTTGCCAGGAAAACCACCAAAACTATAGTTGTTAGACAAAACCTTTTTTGCAAAATGACGAAAGACAAAACCTCTAACAAAAGATGAAACCTCAAATCCTTCTGACGAAAGACAAAACCCCGAATTTGAAATGATAAAACCCCCTAGTGCTCTTGCTAAAAAAAAAAAAGAAATCTATGCTAATAATGAAACCTTAATGTATGTTTCCCGTTAATAAAAAATAAATTAATCCATAAATAATCCTAGAAATTTATGTATTTAACATAAAAAAAAAATAAATTATTATCGAGGCTCTTTATTTGTATTTAATGCAAAAATCGCTACATACACTACGTAGTGAATGCTATAACTTCGGTTAGAGTGGGGTTAATTCAATATATGCCTTTATGCAGCATAAATCGCATTCTTGATATCTATATATAAAAGACCTTTTAACTTATCAAAAAGGTGGCAATTTGTTTCTGTTTTGAATATGTAGTGTAAAATCAAAATAAAAGCT
>QKWP01000093.1:385326-450307 GCA_003550325.1 Gigaspora rosea | reverse complement strand
TTTTTTTTTGTGTTAAAGTTCCCGCTTTGGGTGAGAGTTTATTTAATCAAGCCTGTGGATCAAGGGCGCCTCTTTGGGCGCACCCACAATTGAGTTACATTGAATGAGAGTACAACTAGCCACACGTACAACTTTTGGTTGTCTAATTTAAGTAGTCCGTCCAAAGGTTCTACACTAGTTGCCATACCTACAACCCAACTAGGGGATTGCCTATTTAAACCCTCTGGTCCAACGCTTCGCATGTCAATCCTACTTGTGATCACCGGTACAGCCCTCCGATACATTAGTCAGTCGAAGACAGTCCCGGATGCTACTTACATCCCCTTAGGACTAATTTATCCTCACGGGTAAACTTGGTAGAGCTGTCTCTGTCCCACACAGGTATTACCTACACTTCGGTAACTTACGCACTCACCGAGGCAAACAACTTGCAGTCAGGGGTACCTAACCGCTACCATTACCTACTTCTGCCCTTGTAAGGTTTACACCGACCCCGGTACCCACTATTACTTTCCTACTAGTCCATCACCGGGTGCCCCAAACTTCCAAACTAGTTGGCCCGGAAGGGTTGATCTACCCAGCATTAGGTGCTACTATGGTTTTTCTTCCCCTGGTACCTAATTCCAGAAAATAGGTCCTTTTCCTCCGGTACGACTGGTGGACCCTCTTCTCTGAAGGTCATATCGTCCAGTTCTCCAGCTCCGGTTTCCGATATTCCGGTTCTGGTAGCACCGTCTAAGATCGTTGCTACCTCCTTACTCGGGACTTTCCAAATGGGTTTCCATTTCCCCGGTTCCTTGGATTTGTCTGTGTCACCGGACACAACTTCACCAGAAAGCTCCCATTCGAGATGGTAACCAAGGACTACAGGTAATATACCCAACCGATCGACAGGAAATGGTTACCGTAACACGGTCTATTTTTCCAAAGCGTCGCTAGTGGGATTTGAACCCTAGACCTGCCACTTGGGGGTAACAACTTACCAACTTCCCTAAGTCACCACACCCTTCTTATTTTATATTTTTTATTAGTAACTCAAAGTTGTTTGTCTTAATAAAATTTTGTTTAAATCATATTATTAGCTTTTTTCATGTTGCTCTATTTCTTTAAAAATTACTTTTCATATACATTTGAAACATTTTTTGATTTTAGTAAAAATTTTATTAATAAAAATGATTAAAGTCATCTTATGAAACTCATTAGTGCTTGATCCCCCTACTATATAAAAAAATTTTTCAAAATCCATATGTTTATATATAAAATTTTACAAAAACTTGAATATATTGTGACACAGTAATCCGATTTGGATGATTTAGGTACCATTCGATTCGTCTCAGTAAGATGAATCCAATGATACCAAAATTGCTTCATTTGGATTACTGGATCAATAGTTATTTACAAAAAACTATTGATTTTATAATAATTTTATAAGAAAACATAATAACCAATAGTATTTGGCCAATAAAATTTGATTTAGTAATCCAAATAAAATAAAATTAGTACCATTCGACTCCTCTCACCGAGATGAATCGAATGGTACCAAAACCATTAAATTTGGACTACTGGTTCAATCTTTAGCCAATTTTTTCTAAAAAAATTATGTTATATTTTTTTGACCCCCTACTTATTGAGAAAAACATTATTATTTGTCCAACTCCCTTGTATAATGTTATTTATGGATGCCCCCTTGTAGTTACTGACAAAATTCTTGGTGGTTATAATCCTATTGGTTGGGGTAATTTGGTTTGGGTGAAGGATTATAAGATACGATATATAATTTAAACCATAGAATTTTTTACCTTTAAGTTAGTTCGAAATTCTTTCTGATTTGTTTTTTTTTAATAATAAAAAATTTAAGTTAAAAAAAAAAAAGACCTGAATTAGGTTGTTAAGTTAAAAGTTAAAAAAAAAACAAAATCTCCGCTACTTGCGCAAGAAAAAAAACTCCTGATCTACCGATAACTTTTTTACTAACTTACGCAAAAAAAAAAATACACCCGACCTGCTGACTAATGCAAAATGAAAAATCTTTGAGATAAAAATTTAGGGTTATGGCCTTACTGTTAGAGGCTATAAGGTTAGAATAATATTTATTATATGTAACTTTTCATTCCCATCATTTTTAATTAGTTTACTAAGATCGATTTAAGTATTAGTTTTGCAGATTTTCGCTTTTTTTTACACGTGTTTAGATTTTTTACTCTCCAGGAGTTTGTATTACCCGAGCAAATAAGTGGTCACTATTGGGCGAGACTGGAGAAAAAATTAATAGCAAAAACGAAATAATTGGAAATTGAATTTTTTTCTAAAAAAATTTTTTTTAAAAAAAATTTTTTTTTAACTGGCATGGTCTAATCGACCAATAAAAATTGATCACATAAATTGTGTGCTCAATTGATTGATCAATCGTAGGGTGTCCAGGATTATGTGATGCTATACTATGCGCATAATTGACCATTTTTTCGCATCGCATATGCTTCGCATAATTAAGCAAAAAAAAGCATTTAGGGCATGTGCCTCAAATATGATTGTAGATATGATTTTTTGAGATTTCTGGAGCTACAATAGCTAATGCGGTGAAAGAATTCTGAAAAGTTCTAATGTAGAAAATGAACAAACTGAAAATATGAGCAATGTCGAGCCAATTTTTTTTGTCAATATCTGAATAATTCCGAGAATAGTATATGTAGCATAACACTATAAAGATCACATAATCTATTTAAATATTTCATATAATCTTAAATTTATTTCGCATTTATCGCATAATTGACCTCGGTCAAATCGTATAATTTATTTCATCACATCGCATAATCCTGGACACCCTAATCAATCGATCAATCAAGCATGTGATTCACGTGATCAATTTTTATTGGTTAATCATGAGGTCGCCATGAACTAATACTCTTTAAAAATAAATAAAAAATTTTTTCTAAATTATATATTAGCTATTTTTAAGTTAAATATATAGTATAACAAGCTTGTATTATGCAGGCACATTGGTGTAAATATAATAAATATGCTATAAATTTTATTAAATTTGAATTACAAGTTATAAAAAAATTAAGTTTCAAAGTAATTTAATTTAGTTTAAAAAAACATATTAAAAATAGTATAATTTACTTAAAATGATGATATGCGCTACAAGTCTTGTTATAATTTTTTTTTAGTTAGCATAGTAAATTTCTTGTAAATCATTGCTGAACAGTGGGTTATTTTGAAAATGTATTTAATAAAAAACTTGAAATTTTTACTAATTTGTAGGCAAATAAAAAAATTCAATAACTTTATCAATATTAGTTCAAATACTATGAAATTTCACAGAAAAAATTCTATAACCATATTCTAATAGTTTGTAGAATTTAAATATATATTATTATATAGCTTTAAAAATCTAACCCATAATGGTAATTTTTCTGTCTTTATCAAAATTAAAATTTTAGAAAATTCTGAATCTGGAAATAAAATGAAAAATCATTGTTAATTGATGAATACTTGACCAAATGAGCTGAAATTTTAAATAAAGACTCTCGAATATCTATTTTATCAACTTATTTAGTAGCATTTTGAGATTTCATTTTGAGAAAGTGCTTCTAGAAGCATTGAAGTTTAGAGGAAAACTTGCAAAAACATATGTGTTTGAATTTACAAAAACATTAATATCTTCATAAGTTTTTAATTTTTTTTTATAAAATTTGAAATTCTATTAGTTAATGATATGCACTACAAGTCTTGTTATAAATTTTTTTTAGTTAGCATAGTAAAATTTTCTGTAAATTACACAAAAAAACTTAAAATTTTTACTAATTTGTAATTTACCAATTTGTAAATTTATAATCAGATCAATATTTACTAATTTGTAAATTTAAAATTTACCAATGTATAAATTATTTAAGATTAAAATATTTAATCAATAAATTTTATTTAAAATATAATTACTTTTTTTCAGGTACATTTTTTTGAATTCAAATTTAAAATAATTAGTTTAGCTCGTTTATTTGAAAATAGTGATATAGAACAAGGCTAGAAGCTACAGTATATTAGCAATATCATCAATAATGACATTATTGATACAGAAATCCTAACATTTTCAAACAAGCATTAGTTTTATAATTCATACCTACTGCCCTATAGGAAAATAGAGTTAGAAAAATCAAAAAACAACCCACAGGATTGAAAAAAAGCACCACAGGCTAGGAGGCATCCATAAATAATGTTATGTACTCTCTCATAGTAGCGCTTGACCCCCTCTACTATATAAAAATTTTTTTCAAAATCCATATATTTATATATAAAATTTTACAAAAACTTGAATATATTGTGATACAGTGATCCGATTTGGATGATTTAGGTACTATTCAATTCGTCTCAGTGAGACGAATCCAATGATACCAAAATAATTTCATTTGGATTACTGGATCAATAGTTATTTACAAAAAACTATTAATTTTATAATAATTTTATAAAAAAACATAATAACCAATAGTATAGGCCAATAACTTTTGATCCAGTGATCCAAATGAAATAAAATTGGTACCATTCGACTCCTCTCACCGAGACGAATCGAATGGTACCAAAATCATTAAATTTGGATTACTGGTTCAATTTTTAGCCAATTTTTATAAAAAAATTATGTTATATTTTTTTGATTCTCCTACTTATTGAGAAAAATGCTATCATTCGTCCAACCCTCTTGTATAACGTTATTTATGGATGCCCCCTATTAGCTAGTCAAAAACTAGCTTAAATAATATTTTATTGTCTAAAGTATAGCAAAGAATAATCTATAGTGCAGTAATAAACCAAAATTTGTATGTTATCTATTTTTAAATTTGATGATCATCAAATTATTTAATTTATTTGTTTCTGATTTTAGCTAATAGACTAATTAAAAATTTTTAGCTTTAAATATTTAACAGTATCTACTTTTTTATTTTTTTATTTTTTTCCTTTAACAATTTTGCTTTATTAACTAGAAAGACTGCATAACTTTGTATACAAAATTTCAGTTTACAATACAGTCAACCCTCTATAAATGCAACTCGTAGGGACAAGCCTACAACATGCATTTAGGGAAGTTTGCATTTAGAGTGAGCCAATTAAATTGCAGCTTTAAAAATTTGATTATTGAGTTTGTGTAACTTCTACCAAAACTGTATAACCTATCTTAAATACTAAAATTTGATTAGCTACGTGCATTTAGGGAGGTTAATGTAATATAAAACGTTATTCAAGAGAACAGAATATAGAACATGCATTTAGCACTAATAACATCTTACGAAATAGAAAAAAACATGCATTTAGGGAGGTGTTGCATTTATAGAGGTTGCATTTATGGAGGTCCGACTGTAGCTACTACAGAAATTCCTCCTTTCTCTAATAAAAACTTACTCCTGCTATTTAAGAATAGAGTATACATAGATCAATTTTTATATGATATGCATGGCAAATTAAGACCTTATATAGAGAATAAAAATGTGCCACTAATAAAAATTTTTGAGAACGCAATTAATTTTTTTCAAAATCGTATATTTTGTAGATTAAAATATGCTCTTTATAAAGATATAAATTTTAATAAACAAATTATTTTAAAAAAGTATACTTGTATATATTATAAAGTTTGCTGCAGTGGCCTCAAATTTGCCATGGTGCACAAAATCGTTAATTTTGATTGGTTAGATCATATGATCATCATATAATTTTTGTAAACAAACAAACAATACCCAATCTTTAACTACATGCTTCTCAGCAAATATCTAACCAATATTAATAATTTTACTACCATTAGAATCACAAATACCTTTTCTACAATTTTTATAATAAATTTTAAAATAATTTACTTAATAAATTTTTAAAAAGAAAAAATTTTTGCCATTAAGATTATATGAAAATTGATTTACATATACTCTGCTCTTAATGTTCGCTAAGTACGATCTGCCACAACAATAATTTTTCTTCTACAGGGGCATGCAACTCTCTGCATATGCTCTTCTGTGATCACTAATTGACTGCTATTAGCCTTGTCAAGATTGTTTATTTTTTTAAATTCTCCTCATCTAGCTTCAATAGTAGAGTAATTTCAATCCAAAAACAAAAAGAAAAAAGGTACAAACAAGAAATCTAAAAGGGGAAAAGAAAAAAAGGGGTACAACTACAAAACCTAAGCAAAATACCAAAAACAATAAAAAGAAAAGATAAAAGATAAAAAAGACAAAAAAAAAAAACTAATCTATAGCAAATACATAAAAGAAATGCGTAAACATAAAAATTATATAAAACTGTATAGAAACTTTACCAAAGTATTATATGTAAACTATAAAGCAGAGAAATATACACTAATAAACTACATCTAATTTTAGAAAGGAAAAGAAATTTCTATAAATTTTTCAGAAAAATTTCTGACACATCATTCAACTATTTATATTGTAGCAAAATGAGCACTCATAACATCGACTCCAAATAGGTAGGCGCAGTTCCAATTTGGAAGAAGTAAACACTACTAATCTTCTAGAGAGAGTAAGCTGGATTTTCTACTTTTTGGCAAAATTTCAAAAAAACCAAAGAAGAGTACCGAAAGTACCAACTTGTAAAAAACTAAAAGGTATATGCTATACAAAATATTATATTCAACCAAAAGTATGCTTCTACTAATGTTTCCACTCCTTTTTTGATAAAAACTTTAGAGTTTTTAGCTCTACTATATCTTCTATAGTACCAGAGTCTTCTACTGGGGAGTCAGACCCAAAAGAAGAACTCTTTTTTAGCTCTATTTTAGTTATTTCAACATTTGATCTGGAACTCTGGTTTCTAGTTGCTCCAGAGTAAAGTTTTGTTGTGTATAAGTATAATAATTATATAGTTGTCATAGGTCAGTATTTGTGAAAAAGTTGGTATGATGGATCATCAGAAAGAGTTCTGAGTATCTGCTTTTTTAGTTTAGCAAACAAATTTAAAAATTGTATAGCAATTTTGTGGCATGCTATATTTTCACTTTTTTTTTTTGCTATAGTAAAGCTTTGGGCCAAATAGTACTTACTTGTTTGCTAGTTTCAACTATTATATTATATATAAATAAATACTAACAAAGCAAATTATTTTTTAAACTAAAAATAGCTAACCAACAAGAATTAACAGGCAGAGAAATTTTACAACAAAATTATAAAAATTTATTAAATGATTTGCAAGATATTACTTTGCAAAACATTGTATTATTGCTAGACAAAAATGATCTGAACCAAACAAATACATCATTATAAAGAAAAGTTGAAAAATTAATGAATGAATTAAATAAATTAACCAAAACAAATAAAGAGTTACAAAATTGAATATTGCTTTTAAAATTGTACTGCAAGTTACAAAAGATGAATGAAACTTTTACAAATTAGTGAATTTAACAAATTTATTGAAAACTATATAGTTAATTTATTTGATAATTTCAATTTTAATAACCCAATCATAAACAAGTTTTTTGAATTTATACAAAGATTTAATTTATTAACAATAGATATATTCATATAATCTATACTAAATTTTTGAAACTAGTATTTGTAATTTTGTATACATATCTTATTGATTTTAGAAAATTTTATATAACTAAAATTTTTATTTATTAATTTATTAGTAATATTTTGTATTTTAACTTTATTTTTTCAAGGGTATAGTGATTTAGGAAAGTTGGCAAGTTGTTATACCCCAAGTGGCAGGTCTAGAGTTCAAATCTTACTAGTGATATTTTAAAAAATCAATCTGTGTTTCAGTAACTGCTTCTCATCAATCGGTTGGGTATATTACTTGTAGCCTTGGCTAACCATCTTGAATGGAAGCTTTTGGGCATAGTTGTATTTTTGTTATACAAACAAATTCAAGGAACCAGAAAACAAAAACCCATTTGGCAAGTCCCAAATAAGAAGTAGCAAAGATTTTTGATAGTGCTACCAAAACTGTAGTATCAGAAATATACATAAAGATGAAATTATTTCAGGTTCTAAAATCTGAAATTAAAATTTGAAGACAGAATTGTTTTTGACCTATTTCACATAAAAGATGAAATTATTTGATACTTTTTTTGAATAAACAAAATTATAAAGAACATATTTATATAAATTTTATTTGCTTTTTCTTATAAAAAATTTTAATTTTTTCTAATGAAGACGAAATAGGCCTTTTTCAAAAATCAATTTCAGTGGCATCACTAATTGAAAACTTGAGTCAAAGAACTAAACAACAAAAGACCTTTGGGGGAGAGGGTCCACCAACCTGGTCAGCGGAGTTGTACTGAAGGAAAAGAACCTATGTTTTAGAAGTAGGTACTAGAGAAAAAAAAACTATAATAGCATCTAATACTAGGTAAATTAACCCCTTCAGGCTAACTAAATTGGAAGTTTGAAATATATCAAAAAAGGGCCAGTATGAAAATAATGGTAGGTACTGGATCAGAGCAAACTTTACAAGAGCAAAAATAGATAACAGTAGGGGTTCAAGAAAGAATTATATAAGTTAGGGAACTGTAGACTTGAAAAAGGTCCTATACTACAGGATTAAAAATTTGGAACATCAATTGACAGACTTAACAAATATAGTAACTACCTTGACTACAAGTATAAGCCTTAGTGAATGCGATATTACTAAAATATAAGTAGATATTTGTATAGGATAAGTGCTACTCTACCACAAAGTCAGCTATTGGGTAAAACTCTCTAATCGCATTTGCTAGCTTTCTGGGGCTAAACACAGGTATGCCATTCTTTGGACCTTAGGGTTCTTAGAAAATTTCAGCTATTATATATGATTCTGAATAAGTTGTCTCAAAAAAATAAGTGTGTGGTAATTAATTAATCGACAATTACTTTACCAACATAACATTTCACTGACAATTATTCACTAACAAGTTCATTTTACTGACAGTTTATTTCACTAAAGCACATTTCGCCAACAAAGTAATTCTTGTTATTGTCATTAGGGTTAGAGTAAAATTAGGTAGAATTAGGACTAGAGTTAGTATGCTTTTTGAAAAAAAACTTGTTAGCGAAATGAACTTTGATGAAACAAACTGTCAGTAAAATGAACTTGTCAGTGAGTATTTGTTGGTGAAATGTTATATCGATGAAGTGATTGTTGGCAAAATAATACGAACCCAAAATAGGCTATATAGAAAGTTTAAGTGAAGGTTGAAGTTCATAGTGGAAACTTGAAAGATGGGCTTGGTATGCTATTGTTGGATAAATGGAGTTTTGCGAGGTGTACCAAAGGAGAAAAAAAAACTTTTATTTTTTTATAAGTTGATTATTCATTTGTGTGCATAAAATACAATAAATAAGCTTGATATTTATTTAGTTATTTTTAACTTTTTAAAAATGTTATTAAAATCTTTACAAAATATTTTTTTGATAAAGAAAAGAAATATTAAAAGATAAACAAAACTATAAAATTTGCAATTCTGCAGTAACTTGATATATTAATTATTAAAAATACTAAATGTTCTGATATTTTGTTAATTAGATATTTTTGGTTTAAAATACTTTTGTAACTAATTAATATAAGTAAAAAATTTTTAATCATATATAAATTTTATAATAGTTTTTATAATAATTAATTAAATATAAATAAAAAATTTGGTAATTGTGAATAAATTTTTAAAATATATACAAGTATAAATTTTAAATAATATATATAAACAATTGATATTTTATTATAAATAAATATATACAAATACAAATAAAAAATACAAATAATTATATAAAAAAATAAAATATAAATAATTTATTATTAATATTCCCATAATCCTTTTTTATTAATTACTATATTATTTCTAGCATATTCAGAAACTATTATACTAGAAAAATTTGTATTTTCAATAATTTTTTTTTGATTCTTTAAGTTTTTATGATAAGTTGCTATCTTCTAATCTTACAATTTAAACAGATATTTTCTTTACTTTCAAACCCAATTTAATTGCAGTTTGAAAAGCATACAATCTATGATTATCAGAACCCTGAAATATATATAGATAGGTTAGATTAATTATAAAATTACCAAAAATAAAAATATTTGCAGAAAAACCTCAAAAATAAGCAAAAATTACTATAAATAGAAAAGATCTGTATAAAAAATACCAAAAATAAGCAAACTAATACTTGACCTATTTATGTATATTTTGGGATCCTAATTAGAAGCTTCCAGAAATTATATAATTTTTTGGTGGATGGGTGGGGTTCTGAAAATATCAGATTATAATTATAATTCTGGTTAAATTTTTATAATTCTGGCCAAAAGCATAAAATTATAAAATTATTAATAATTATTGTTCTACTAAACCAATTTAGATAATTTAACTACCAAAATGTTTATCTTGCTGAGATGATTCTAACAAGTTCAAAATCATTAAAATCTAATCACAGGGTCCCAAGATTGTTCAACTTTTGTGTAATTTTAATAGTAATTTTTTAGAATTACTAAGTAAATTTCTTTAATATTGAATAACTTTTGATCCACTGGCCCATTTTGAATAATTTAACTACCAAAATTTTCATCTTAGTAAGATGATTTCAACAAGCTCAAAATGCTAAATTCTAATCACAAGATTCCAGGATCGATAAAAATTTGTATTGTTTGTCTAACAATATAAATCTTTATTGATCTTGGAATTTTGTAATTAGAATTTAGTGATTTTGGACTTGTTAGAATTGTCTCACTAAGACGAACATTTTGGTAGTTAAATTATCCAAAATGGGCTAGTGAATCAAAAGTTATTTAATATTAAAGAAATTTACTTAGTGATTTTAAAAAATCACTATTAAAATTATACAAAGTTGAATGATCTTGGGATTCTGTAATTAGATTTTAACAATTTTGAACTTGTTAAAATCATCTCAGTGAGATGGACATTTTGGTAGTTAAATTATCTAAATTGGTTTAGTAGAGCAATAGTTATTATCAAATTCATAAATTGAAATATATGAATAAATTTTAAAAAATATAAAATTTTATTAGCTAATAGAGTATTAGGTGTGGGTGGGTGGAGTAAAATTTTGGAATTTATTAGTAACAAAATATTATGTAATTTCTGAAAGCCCCTTATTGTTAGTACTTTCTTTTATTGCTAATGTTATTTGTTGGTATCTTTTTTGTTACTAGTGTTGTTTGCTAGTATTTTTTTTATCAATAGTATTGTTATTTGTTAGTGCTATTTTTGTCTTTGGTATGTTATTTTTTGGGTCTTTTTTATTGCTAATATGTTATTCTTTGGTACTTCTTTTTATTGCCAGTTTTGTTATTTATTGGTGCCTTTTTTATTACTATGCTAGTGCATCTTTTTGTTACCAAATATTGTTAAAAATAAGCTACTTTTTTTGGATAAAAAGTTATACAAAAAACATGGGAGTAGCTTATTTTTAAATTGTTAAATTTTTTGAAAAATTAAAATTGTATTATTAATAAGGGAATAGAAATTTGTCGCACCCCCGATTCAGCCAATCAAATCGCACGATTTTGTAGGCAAAAAATTTTATTTTTTAAAAATTCAAAATTTTACTAGTAAACTATAAAAATAAATAAGCGATATCAAAGCATATAATGTAAAATTTTATTCTGAACAACTTTTTCTAAGTCATAAAGATAGATTATCTTAGTAAAAAAAACATTTTATAAGAAAAATCAAAAATTTCGAACGTTAGCACATATAAAACTTTTTTTTTACTAATATAAATCTATATTAATGTTTAAGAATTATATGTAAAATTTTATGTTAAACAACTTTTTCTAAATTAAAAAGGTAGTTTCTTTTAGTAAAAAAAAAGTTTTATATGTGCTAACTTTGGAAATTTTTGATTTTTCTTATAAAATGTTTTTTTTACTAAGACAATCTATCTTTATGACTTAGAAAAAGTTGTTCAGAATAAAATTTTACATTATATAGCATGCTATTTTATATAAATTTTATACTTTATTATATAAAATTTTTAATTTTTTAAAAAAAATTTTTTTGCCTATAAAATCGTGTGATTTGATTGGCTGAACCAGGGGGTGCGACATGTCGTGGGTGTGACAAATTTAATTTCCCTATTAATTAAAGTTATTTAAATAATACAAAATTTTTATTAATAACCTTGGGTCTAATAGTATAGTACTATGTTGTACGTTTTGGCTGTCCAAAGCAGTATCTGAAATTCAATTTTTTTTATTGCGCACTGCAACTAATTAATTGCTGATCCGGATAAGATCTGCAGAATTTTTATATTTGAATTTGGGAGATTTACACTGGATTTACTATGTTTTTATTATATGCTGAAATCTTACAACCACCTTGTTTACATGGAATTTATATAGTCATCTGATCATTTTTTAGTGATATCTCAGCATATACTAGGTCAATTTGAATGACCTAACTACCATTAGATGCGTCTCAGTGAGCTCTACAAACTTTCAATTAATTGACTTGAGCTGTTAGCTTAATAAAATAATCACTTACCATAGAGGTAGTTGTAAGATTTCAGCATATAATAAAAGTTTATATTGTACTTATCCCCAAAATTTACTATTGTCCCAATATAGTAATTCTGCAGATCTAATCCGGATCATCAATTAAATAATTTTATTTGCAAATTTTAAAAATAATTATGTTTTCCATATTTAAAATATATTATATTATCACAAAAATAAAAAAATAGTAAGGTACTATTAAGGGAGGCGCTAAAAATCAGCTGATTTCTTAGGAAGTGAGGGGTCTCTGGCCTAATCAGGTTACTATATGGGGGTGTTAGTAGAAACCAGGCAAATTGTTTATAAGTAAATTTTTTTTAGACTTTAAATTATATCTCAACAACTATTAAACCAAACATGATAAAATTTTTTTTATTTTAATTCTATTTAGTTATAGAATTAAAATAAAAAAAAATTTATCAAGTTTGGTTTAATAGTTGTTGAGATATTTTAATTTAAAGTTTTAAAAAAACTTACTAAAAACAATTTGCCTGGTTTCTACTAACACCCCCCATATATCCTTTATTCTGATTGGCTAATACAACATATTATTTATATAATATTTATTTAAAAATAATATATAAAAACTTTATTGGTTAATAACTTTTGATCCACTAGTCTAATTTGGATGATTTAACTACCAAAATGATCCTCACACAGAGAGTATTCTAACAAGCCCAAAAGCACAAGAATCTAATCACAAGATCATAAGATCAATATAAATTTGTGCATTATTACTATATATATAGTATTTATTTAATACTATATATATAGTAATAATTTATAAATCTATATTGATCTTATTATCCTGTGATTAGATGCTTGTGGTTTTGGGCTTGTTAGAATCCTCTCTTTGAGAGGATCATTTTGGTAGTTAAATCATCCAAATTAGACGAGTAGATCAAAAGTTATTAACTATTAAAGTTTATAAATATTTTTAAAAATAATTTAATATACGCGAAATTTGATTGGCTATTAAACCAGTCAGGTGGAGGAGGGGGTAGGCCATATAGTAAATGGAAATCAGGTGATTTATGGCGCTCTCTAAAGGGTTTCAGAATTGAAATTCGTTAATATTTTATTTTTTTATAAGTAGCTACATAACGCAGTTGTGCAAAACCAAAAATGTGAAAATTAGTATACTATGATGCTAGATATTATGCATAGATAAAATTATCTATCATTATTTTTTTAAACGCTCATTAGATTCTGATAATCTATACATAATCTAACTATTGCAACTATCCGAATATACTAGTTGGCTATTTATAGTAGTCAAATTTTGATTCACAATTGAGTTAAAGTGCATGTGTTCAGTGTCAAATTGATATTATTAATTTCATAAAATTAATATATGCAATTTTATAATTAGTAAAGCAATTTTTCTTTTTCATGAAAAATCTGAGTGGGATATTACTTAATTTGATCTGATTAATTACACGATCAATTTAAGAGTCAGTTTACAAAACAATGTAGAAAGAGTATTAATAAGGTATTAAGTTTAAAGTTATGTAATGCGTGAACAATAATAATATATTTAAGGGGCAATGATGATATTGATGCAAAAAAATAATAAATTGAATATGCAACAATTGTAAATGTTAAATAATTATGTAAATCTGCACAATTTTATATAGTTAACAAACAATATAAAATCTTAAGTGACTCAATACATAAATCAATAATTCAAACAAAATCCTGATTAAAACAAGTAAAAACAAACCATAATATTAACACATAAGCACAATAAGTCAAAAAGATATGATAATAAATAGTCAAATCAATGTATATATAAATAAAACCAATATTGTAAATATATACGGTAATATATTGAATTTTTTAAATAATGATCCTTACCACAAATTCAAAAGCACGAAACATTAGCATAAATGGCATACAAAATCACAAGAAATGATCATCCAATTAGAAGTCTAGAATTGCGACTCCACTTAACTTGCCTATAAACCATACTCTATGTACTTTATACTCTGTTCCTGGTATATGAAATTAGAAAGCCAAATATACTTTATTAACCAATGCAATCTTTTTATACATCACAAAACATTTATCTAGTCAAAATAATTAGTAAGTGTATCCTCTTACCCGATATAGGTTATAACATTTACTATTTTTAGATCATATTCTAGCTTATCTATATACATATATTCTTATCTAAAGGCATTAGCAAGTTAATTTCCTCTTAGGGGCATCCATAAATAACTTTATGTATTCCCTCATAGTAGCGCTGGACCCCCTCTACTATATAAAAAAATTTTTCAAAATCCGTATATTTATATATATAATTTTACAAAAACTTGAATATATTGTAAAACAGTGATCCGATTTGGATGATTTAGGTACCATTCGATTCGTCTCAGTGAGTCGAATCCAATGATACCAAAATCATTTCATTTGGATCACTGGATCAATAGTTATTCACAAAAAACTATTGATTTTTTAGTAATTTTATAAGAAAACATAATAACCAATAGTATTTGGACAATAAATTTTGATCCAGTAATCCAAATGAAATGAAATTTGTACTATTCGACTCCTCTCACTAAGTGAATCGAATGGTACCAAAATTATTAAATTTGGACCACTGGTTCAATTTTTAGCTAATTTTTTCTAAAAAAATTATGTTATATTTTTTTGACCTTTCCCCTACTTATTGAGAAAAATGTTATCGTTCGTCCAACCCCTCTTGTATAACATTATTTATAGATGCCCCCTTATGATCAATAATATATGTTAGATTTACTATTATAATAAATTTAGTAATTTAATTAAAGAAATTGTATTTTCAAAGTACTTAATATTCAATTTGACAAGACAATTTCCTTTAAATACAAATATCTATATAAACTAAACACAGTATAGCAACACAGATAAAAATAAAAATATTATTGTTCCGGTACAATATTAAATATGTGCTATATCAATGATAGATTAATTTAATTGACAAACCCGTATATACGTACCAGCACAATTGCCAATTTTACACAAATTTTTGCATTAAAAGAGTAAATGACAAGTCTCGTATTTGTAGAAGCCAAAAATAGGATAACAAAAAAGGAAAATCAGCGCTAGCATAAAATAATAAGTTTTTAGTACACAACAACTAGAATCTCAAATAAACAAGTAAAGTCAAGATAAACCCTGATATATATATATATATATTTTTTTTTCCTCTTAGGCGAAACTTGCCAAATATGACCTCTTTGATTTTATTATACTACTAAAAAAAATAGTACAAACTCAATAGACAAAGAAATAATACAGCACTGGCATTATCCGATTTAGCTAAACTAAACCAATGCGAATCGCCTCACAACATCTCAGAAGACACCGACTAGTCCATCAGCTTTGCTCCACCATACAAGGGCATTTCCCGGAGAAAATATCCTTGGAAGTGGGAGGAAAAACCTAGACTACTAAAGGGCAAAATATGTATAAAAGGGAGTAAAAAAGAAAAAGAAAAAAAACCAAAGAAAGCAGAACAACAAATGATAGAAAAAAGAAAAGCAAGGCCTCGGGTCAATTAAGCCCCGGCACCAAGTGGACTATTTTAAAAATTACATGATACTAAGAAAAGTAGTCTCTACTCTAACTAAACTCAATTTATCATATGTAGGCGAAAAACTATTCCTAGAAAAAATGGCCTCTAACCTAAAGAAACTGTAGAGATAGGTGTGTAAAAAAAATATGACTATAAGAACATTCTAGAACGAAATTTCGTTGCAAGGTTTCCTCAAACACATGTCGCTTATTATTTATTTCGAAAAACCAAAATCCATTTGTGACTTCATTCCAAAATGGCAGCTGCATTTCCAAATTGGGAGGAGGTAAACATTGCTGATCTTTTGGAGGGAGTAAGCCAAAAAGCCCACTTTGTCGAAATTTTGAAAAAGCCAAAGGGATAGTGATATGAGAATTTAATAGTGGGTGTCATTTCAAGTCCTTTAGATTTTCCAAGGAGTGTATTTGAAAACCAAAATACTGTTCTTCATTAAGCTGCTGCAAAAAACTTCGTCGGCAAAGAAACTTCTCCACCAAAATTCTGTGTTTACTAAAGCGCCGTCTGCTTGTTATCACTTGTTCTTTTACTATTGCTTTTGGTTTGCATGCCGAATATATAAAGGAGTTCACAGACAGATAGTTGACCTTTATAAAAACCATTTTTTGCAGTGCTTTTTCTTCTAAATCCAGTATTTTGATATTTCTTTTGTGTGAAAATCCAGTACAGGTGATCATCGAGAAGAGTGTTCTGTTGTTTGTCACAGCAATATATATATGGTCTTATATTAAATTGATTATTTAACAAGGAATTCTTACATAGCACACAAATACAGAAACCAAATGACAAAATCATGAGCTACAATCTTCAATCAGATGCTAGAATTTGTTTACATTACTTAACTTGCCTGTAAACCATACTCTACATTCATGGTATTATAATAATCCTGTATAAAACCCATAAGTGAATTAATTAGCAATCCGTATAAGAACTATAGTATTATTTTTTTTTTTTAAATGTTAAAGTAAAACTATAGTATTATTATATAGTTACTATAGCGCAAATTACTATGTATTTTATATTGATGAAATCTTTTTTTCTTCTAAACATATAAAAATTTTATATTGTTGCAAATTTTAAAATTTAAATATTTTATAATCTACTTTATCAATTTTAATAATTTATTATATTACTATATAAACACATCTTCTTTACATTTTTAGGCCATGAAAAATTAATCAATTGGTTTTCATAACCCGGCCGGGTCAAAATTTGGAAACCTCAAAAAAAATTTTTTTATATGTTTTAATAACCGGATGGGATTTTAAAAAAAATTTTATATAAAATTTCATAAAATTTTATATATGAAATTTAAAAAAAAAAGCCAGCTGGCCGGGTCAGTTAAAAAGATACATGTTATGAAAACCAAGTAGTTAAATTTGTATGGCCTTACTTAGTAAGTCAAAATATATTAGCATAATAAAAAAAATATTTAGCTATAGAGGAAAAGAAGATTTCATAATATATATGAATTTAATAGTAATTTGCGCATATAGAATTCTATCCTTCTTTGGCGAATTGGCAATTAAATATTTTACTTGCAGATATGCATAATTTAAAATTATATGTAAAAACTTGCGGAAATTTAAGAAATTTATTTGTAGATTCTGCACTTGTATATCAAGTTTTACTTGCAAAAATTTAAAATTTGTTGCAGTTCTCAATTTCTGCAACCCAATTTCAGATACTGGTCCAAAGCCTTTTTTGGCTTGTTCATGTCCAAAATTGTCCAAACATCCAAGATTGTCCAAAGCTTGTCTAGGTTTTAATAATTAATAAATTTATCTAAAAAATATATAACTATATATTTTTTTTAGGTACTGAACACATTCCAGTTAAAATTAAAATAGATTATCTTAAAAAATTTTAAATAATTTTCCTTTATTTAATCATCCAAAATTGTCCAAAATTGTCCAAATCATTGTTCAAAGCTGTCCTATGACAACACTAGTATAGCGGTTATGCACCAAGATCTCAAATCACAAGGTTGCTAGTTCAAATCCAAGTGGTGACATGACGATTTGTAAAAAAGCCAGCTGGGCTAGAGCTAATTAAAAAAATAAAACACTATGAGATACAGGAACCCAAGACGTCAATCGACAGACTTAATGCCTAGAATAGATAGTGATCTACAATCAAAGTCATGGTGACAAGGGCTGTGCCAGAACTCCAATTTGGAATAACTGAAGTCACGAGACGTAATATGAGGCCCAAGTCTGGGC
This sequence comes from Gigaspora rosea, assembly GCA_003550325.1. Taxonomy (NCBI): domain Eukaryota; kingdom Fungi; phylum Glomeromycota; class Glomeromycetes; order Diversisporales; family Gigasporaceae; genus Gigaspora; species Gigaspora rosea. Next base: position 432,034 of record QKWP01000093.1, on the reverse strand, counting down.
ATTATAGATCTACATAAACTCGTGGCAGTACAGTCTGCAAATGGCTACAAAGATATCCGGTTATTATAGTGGTCGATGCGACAGGTCAGTGTAAAAGCAAGTCGAAAAAAGGCAGGCACAATTAATAGAAATAAAATAACAACTACAGTTTATAAATCACCAAGAAAGTGATATCGACAAGACTGTCAAAAAAAAATATTATTACTATATTTGATATTCTAAACAAGTTTACTTAATAGGCTTACTGTATTTAGTAAAATTTAGGGTTTTATATATAGCAACAGGATCTCAAAATATACATAGATAGGTTAGATATTAGTTTGTTTATTTTTTGTATTTTTTATACAGATCTTCTTATTTATAGTAATTTTTTTGCTTATTTTTGAAGCTTTTTTTGCAAATCTTTTTATATTTAGTAATTTTATAATTAACCTGATCTATCTATATATTTTGAAGTTCTATATCAACTGCAAACAAATTTTTTAAGATTTTTAAAAAAAATCAGAGAGGTAGCTTATTTTGAAGATAGCTTATTTTTGGCAATATATTGCTTGCTACTAATGTTATACCATACCATATTTTGCTAAAAGTTGTTTCATCATATATAGAGTTAGAGTTAAGATTGGAACTTAGAGTTAGAGTTAGAATTAGGGTTAAATAATAGTGCAGAATTAGTATAAGAGATAGTAGTTATATAGGTTTAGTGTTAGGGTTAGGGCGCTGCCAGGAATCAGCTAATTTGATTTTGGTCAAAATTTTGACCCCCCCTATTTTAGTCAGGTCTTCATATTAAATTTCCAGTTTTTTAGCCCCCCTAGGAAATCAGCTGATTTCTGGCCCTCCCCTTAGTATTAAAAGATAAAGTATATTTAAGTTAAATAGTAGCACAAAATTATTTTTTTGATTTCAAAGTATCTGTTTTAAAGGATATGATTTATTTGGTTTACTTATTAGAAATTATACTTGGACAAGAGTACAACTAGCCATATATACACTTTTGATATCTAATTTTTTTTTTTTGATTTCAAAGTGCCTATTTTGAAGGAATATATTTATTTAGTTTATTTATTAGAAATTATACTTGGACGAGAGTACAATTAGCTATATACAGTATAAGTAGTCCATCTAAAGGTTCTATTTTAGCTGCTATACTTGCAACCCAACTATGGGAATTGCCTATTTAAACCTTTGATCTTTTGCTTCTTGACTTAACTAATTTGCTAAAACATTAGTAATATTCTGAGTCTTTTTTCTCAATGCTTCTTAGAATAGTACAAGACTATATAAATAATAATATATATTTGTTATAAATTATTATAATAAATATGCAGATTTTTTTTTGAAATAAATATAAAATAAAAATAACAAATAATTATGAAATCAGATTAAAGTGAAATTATATTATAAAAAAATTGGCAAGTTACTGAAAAATAAAATTTTTAGAGCATATTCATTAGATTAGAAATTAAGATTAGAGATCAGGTTTAGATTAAAGTTTATATTAAACAAGTATAACAGTTAAAGAACATGTTCACATATAATGGTTTAGAATATAATTACTTATAAATCAAATAAGTTAACTCACCCAATTTTATATATAAAATTATATAAAAAAATTATTTAAATTAAATTTATTTAAAAGCATACATATAAAAGTCTTTTTAAATTTTAAAAAATATTCTTTGGTATTTAATACTCTTTTGTTTAAAGGTTTATTTCTTAATTTTAAGCAGAAGGATAAAAATCTTCTACTAAAGTTGATTAATTCTTTACTATATTTTTTAAGTCAAATGAGTGACTTACTCTATATAATAATATAATTGGTTAAAATAATTTTTTAAAAATATAAAAGGTGCTATTAACAAACAACTCTTTCTGACGATCACTTGTACAAATTTCTGAACAAAAGAAAAATAAAAAATTTTTTAGTAAAAGACGAAGCAGCTGCGTATAATACTGGTTTTTATAAAGATCAACATTTTTTTCTATTCGGGGACTCCTTTATATATTCGACACGCAAGCCAGAAGCGTCAGTTGTACAAGATAACTGGCAGTGAGTGCCCTTGGTACAAGAAATTCTGGTAGAAGTTTTCTTTTTGTTGACGAAGGTTTTCTAGTCTGGCTAGGCGGTGAACTAAAAAATGAGTTTTTTAATACTCTCTCTAAGGTTTTTTGGCTACAAGAACATATTCAACCATATACCCTCTACCATATTCTCGCTTGAAGCAGTTTTTTTGGAATTTTTGACGGAAAGTGGGAAATTCGGCATACCTTCTCTAAAAGATCGGCATTGTTGTTCCTATTCTAATCAGGAAGAAGGCATGCAAGTTGATAAACAGGAGCGGACGGGTAATGAGACGTGGCACAATAGAGTAGGCAGATTTGCAGAACTAAATTCCAGAACGTTCTTTTGTTTCTTTTATGTACATATAATACTTTGGCAAAGCGTTTCCTTGCGCAGCATTATATAATTTTTATAAATAGTCAGAATCTTTTTTTCTTTCTTTTGTTTTTTTCTTTTTTGCTTCCACGTGTCAGGATTAGCTTCTTTTCTTTGTTTTTTCTTTTTTATATTGGTTTTCTTCTTTTTGTATAGTTCGTTTTCTTGGTAGTTTCTTTTTACTTTCACCCTTTTTCATTTGCCCTTTATGAAAAAGGAAGAATTTAAGGAAAGGAGTACGATCCTAACACGGCATTAGCAAACCGGTCAGTGATGTTTGGGAATCAAGTCTCAACAAGCATTAGGACCCCAACGGAGACAAATTTGTGAAATAGCAGATCGCACCTGGGTACTTTTGTATCGAGTGAGTCTTTATTTGAGTGTAATTTGGTATACTGTATATGTATTTCGGTACGAACACCAGTCACTAGGCATTTACAAATAAATAAAGGCAGGATCGTCCAGAAAAAAAAAAAGGTGCTATTAAGTAAAGGCTTCATGTGCTCTAATTGAAAGTTGAAGAAGAGGTTCTTCTAATTTTAATAATAGTTAAATTATCAAAATTGACTTGGTGGAACCCAAGATATTTGGGTCAAAGAAGAAAACATTAATATTTGCAAATTCACTGTTATATTAAGTATTATACTTTGTATAACAGTAAATTTGCAGATCCTGTATATTGGGTTCTACCAAGCCAATTTTGATAATTAACTACTATTAAAATCAGGAGAACCTTCTCTTTAACTTTTAATTAGAGCACAAAGAGACTTTACTTAATAGCATTTTTCATATTTTTAAAAGATAATTTAACCAAACATATTATTATATAGGGTGGGTCACTTATTTGACTTAAAGAACATTGTAAAAAATTGATCAACTTTAGTGGAAGATTTTCATTCTTTTGCTTAAAATTAAGAACTAAAACTTTAAACAAAAGAGTATTAAATACTAAAGAATATATATTTAAAATTTAAAGAGACTTTTATATATATGCTTTTAAATAAATTCAATTTTTTTAACCCCTACTATGGGAACTCCAGATAGCATACTTTATTTTACTTTTTATTATCGACCTCCCTAATTAGCAAGGCCTCCTACATGTTTTTATATAAAACATACTTTATACAACTATATTTATGGTCCTATTTTAATTTTTCCAACTGGGCTTAGCCAGCTGACCCATTTACTACCGGGGAATTTAACCAGGATTATCCAATTATTTACCCAACCAGAGATACCTAACAAAGTTTTTTGGCTCTTGATCTGTTCTGATTATTCTAAAAGTTTTCATCCCTGAGAGAAAGGAAACCTCGTTAGAGCAGACTATTCTATGTTCATCCAATTCATCCTAGAACGATCATCCTTCCGTTTCAGGTAATATCCGGTTGACCTATTTTACTACCGAAGGATTTAATCGAAACTGATTCAGTTTTCAATTTTTCTGCAAGAGAGTACACATACATGCATATGTGGCTGGGCCACCCAAATGTGGTCCTAGCAACCTGGTTCAGGTCATCCATCCCATGACCTTATATAGTTAATTCTGTGTTCTATAGGACTTGAACTGGTGACCTTGCATCTAGGTCAGCTATCGTCCTAGGAGTGCAACTACTACACTATCGGCCCGCAGGACAAATTTAAATGATTTTTTTGTATAATTTTATATATTAAATTGGATGAGTTAACTCATTTGATCTATAAGTAATTGCACTTAGTTGGACATGTTTTTTGCTAATAAGTAGGTTTTAGAAGACTAAATAAAAACCATATTTTATTTTAATCCAATTTTTTATAATTTATAACAATAATAAATATGTAATTGGTTTGATTATAGGATGCATAACCAAGTTAGTAATCAGATTTGGATTGCACAAACCCTTCTTATTAACTAATAATCCAGAAAGATAGGTTATATGACCTTTGCTTATTTTGATTGGTCAATAGGCCAGAGATATTTAGAAAAGCCTATTTTATAATAGCTGATAGTAGTTATTATATTTTATCACATTTTATTATATTTTACTAGCATCTATAATCAGGCCTATAAACTTTTTTTCAGTTCTTTTTTAGTTATATATAAGTTGGTCTGATACTTCAAAAGAAGTTTTATAATAAAAATTTAAATTCTACTAGTAATTATATTTTTTATAGATTAATGTTTTAAAAAAGCTGGTTCAGATAATCAGTAAAGAGAGTTGAATATATTAACCAATTAAATTTTAGAATATTTATTTAGTATAATAAAACAATTAAAATTTATATTATTTTTATTTTTTTTAATTATAAAAAAATAATATATAATATATATTTACAATAAAATTATTATTATAGTAAAAAAAATAATAAAATTTTAAAAAATTAATGACTTTTGATTTACTGATTTAATTTAGATAATTTAATTACTAAAATGATTATCTCAATAAGATGATTATAATGAATCTAAAATTATCCAAATTTGATTATGTAATACAAGATTATTAGAGTTTTGTGTTATATTTACTATATAGTAAATATAACACAAAACTTTAACAATCTCATGATCATGTAAACAGATTTGGATGATTTGAAATTCATTAGAATCATCTTATTAAAAGGAACATTTTGGTAATTAATAAATCAAAAGTTATTATTTAATAAATGATAATATAAAATTATTAATTTAATAAAATTTTAATAATTTTAATTTTTTCTCTAAATGCATGTTCTCTAAATGCAGGTTAAAGTACCAGTCCTAGCGATATGCACTTAGAGAGAGTTAATTATATTCATTTTTCGTTCAATGAATTCGTTCAATGATAATGTTTGTCCAGTTTATCGATTTAACAACATTGTGTATAAACGCAAAATCGGTTATTTCGAATTTTGGCTTAATTTAGGAAATAACACTCTACCCCGGGTACAAAATTAAGTAATGAACATACACGGGTACTTGGGTAAACTATAATTGTTTTTTTTTTTTTGACTATAACTAGTTAATCTATCCATTTTATTTCTGGAAAAAATATTAGCGATATATATCATCAAAAGTTTGATATGCAGCTCCGCAAAAATAATACGTACGTAAAAGCAAATTTAAAGATTTTATAATAACGAATGTTGAGTATAATATAAGTAAATTTATACATAAAATTTTATTTACCAATTTCAAATTTATATTTCTCGGGAAAAATCGCTTACTAATGTATACACTGCAGATTCAAATATAAATAAATAAAAAATATAAATAGGTTGGGGCTTAATTTTCTATTTTTGTTGAATTTTCGAGTTACCGGTATGGTTTTTTTTTTTTTGAAAGCTATAATAACACATACTTTTTAGTATTTACATTTAAGGTTATCCTATCATTTAAATCAGCAAAATGATAATGATAACTTTAATTTACTTGCTTTAAATGTGTTTAGGGAAGAATTAAATGCGACTTTCTTTTAAGATTACTTTTAAATCCTTGGGATTGATATGCCCCTACTTTATTAGTATAAAATTGAACAGAACGAGTTTTTACTAGAATTAGAGTTATACAGCATACAATCTTTCTTAAGAATGACTCTTGTTTAATAGGTAAACAAAGTTTCGAGTAACTCCGATTCTCGCGTTTGTATCACGTTACATACACGTTACTGGCCAATCAATAGGATGCAGCACGTGTGTGTCAAACAAGTCTATTATTAAACTTCTAAAAATAATTTATCGGTTTTTTTTTTTTAAATAGCATTTGTGAAAAAACTATTTTTTAATAATTTTTTGATTTAAATTTTTATCTTTTTTAAGTATATTCACGGACTAGAGTCTTTTTATTTATATACCAATTTTAGTAATAAAACATTTTCAATAAGAGAATTGAATCTAAACACATACAAAATTTCTTGTAAATATAACATTCTAAATTTTTGACAGCAACTCATCAATATGCATATATTGTCTATAGCTCTATAAAATCAAGAAATTGTTACCCAAAAATCTTCATTCTTTTATTGCATGTTATAGAAAAATTAACTTCGAAATAGTATCAATGATTCGACGAGGGTAGCCTATAAAACATAATAAATATAAAAATTTTTTTCATATAAAAATGATTAATAACTGTAGGGGATGATACTGAATCGGATGATCGTGAAATTACCACATCTGGGTTAAGGTGTCAGCCAATGGGGCTTTTAGATTTCACGATCATCCGAATTTCCGACAATAACTATAAATATATTATACTTGCTTCATTTCTGTTAACTATAAGAACCGATTGCGTTGGTGGTATTTGAGAAACGACATCAACGGTAAACATAGTTTTAATTCCAGCTCCCGGAGTACAATAGTTAAATGAAATACTAGATAGTTGAGCAAACCACATGCCTTCATTTTTGTATAAGAAATAATTTAGATGGTACAATTAATTTTTAATAAAACAATAAAATAAATAAATTATTTGATTATGACAAGTATACTAACGCCCTCCACCACATCGACCAAATGTAGAAGAATTTCCATTTCGTGCAATTCCGCTATTTATAAGTTTAATGGTAGTCGATTTAGATGAATGTTAAAAAAAAAAAAATAATAATAATAATAATAAATAAAATCATGCAATGAATAATAATATTATATGTAAGAGCTTTTTACCATGCACCACATCCATTACGTGCATTATTACAATAATTCCATTGCGCGGTACCAAAACGAGACGGATCACAAATACATTTAGTACCATGAAACATTTTATGAGTGATGCTGGCTGGAGTAACTCCAGATCGTCTAGCCAAATCGTTCTTATACCTTTCATGAGCTTCAACGAGCCTTGTCGGCATCTGCATGCGAATAATGGCTAAAACTTGTACACTATGAGGCATATTTACCGCAAATCTTCTATATATTTCCCTATATTGAACACTTCCTGGATCTAAGTTTGTCATTATTGTATTCAATATTGGTGCAAGCTGTTTCAAAAAACTACCACAAATTTCACAAGTAGAAAAGCCTTGTTGATTATAATATGTGCATACAGGACACTGTTGCATATTCGGATCGGGTACATTTAAAAATTCCAAATCCCCAATAGGTGAATAACACATCTCGCATTGGGAATGATTAGGATTATTAAGGTATGAACAGGCCGAACATCGAATCGCCGCATCCTCATGATACGCGTTGTTATTGAAAGCAAGTATGGAATTATTAATCTCATCATCATCATCATCATCAATAACTATAATTAACTGCGACCCGCATATTTCACAATAATTCAACAATGGATGATTTAAAAACATGCAATTTTGACACATAATATTTTTCTTATCATTATCTAGTGGTTGTTGCTGTTGTTGTCGTTGCTGCTGTTGTTGTTGTTGCAGCAGCTGTTGTTGTTGCAGCAACTGTTGTTGTTGTTGTTGCAGCAGCTGTTGTTGTTGTCGTTGTTGTTGCAGCTGTTGTTGTTGTTGTTGTTGCAGCTGTTGTTGTTGTTGTTGTTGTTGCAGCAGCTGTTGTTGTTGTTGTTGTTGCGGACGCGTTTTCTGCATTGGAGCACGGTTAGTAAGAACATCTACATACAAATCATCCTCTTCATCTTCATCCTCTTTAATCCAATAGTCAAACAGTTCTTTTTGCATAGATTCTTCCTTTTTGATATTGGTACCACATATTTCACATGTTGTTCTGTTTGGTCGAACAAAGTATGTACAATTAGGACAAAAAATAGTCTTTGCTTCGGCTGAATCGGTTGAAGTTTGTTCTAATGGAGAAAAGTTTAAGCCATCCGCATTAATGTTAGGGTTTGACCACACCGAGAAATTTGGTTCAGATTGTTTTGAGGACGCGTAATAATCATTTGTTGATGTGTATACTTGTTGAGGAGTAGGATAATAAGATGAAGAGCTAGAAGATTGTTGAAGTAATCTAACTGGATTTCTTGACCATTGACTAACATCGTTCGAACTTTGTGAAGGTCTTGATGTTGATTCTAATATTACAGGATTAGTTGGTGGTTGTGACCATTGTTGCGTCTCTGTTGCATCCACATCATAAACCTCTGGCACATCATCTTCATAATCATTCACAAGTTCTGGATGGCTACTCTGAAAACTTGCTAATTGACAGGCAGTACTACAGTAATTAAAATCAATCCCATTTCTACCTCTTTTAACTTTATTTGGGCAACCAGGATAAATACATAAAGCGTCATTATCATTTTTACTGAATTTCTTTAGTGATCTTAACATATCGGAAAAAGTCTGCTTTTAGCTAGGAAAAAAAAAACAAAAAAAAAAAAAAAAGGATAGAATGAGATATAAGAGATTATAAGTTGTACGATTTTTGTTATAAATTGTTATTTGTTAGCACATACGACCATCCAGAATGATTAGTTAATAAATTGAAAAAGAGAAACGGAAATAATTAAATTTCTCCGGATTCCGGATTCCGCGTACTGCTCTCATTTTTTTAAACATTTTGTGTTACGGGTTACATGCTCTTAAAAAAGAATGAAATCTCTATTTGGTTTTAATGGCTATTCCAATTTAGACTAATCTATGATCATCTAGTTTTTTAAAGCTGTTCTCTGAAATGAAATCATTTGATAACCATAAAAAAAAAATGGTATAACAGTCATTTTGGCAATCATTGGCGCAGAATCGAAAAGTTACTGACGTCGGCCGCCCGCCATCAGTAAACTTATCGAATCAACCGAATGATCATCGGTTAAATTTTTCAATTGTTCTAGAACATCTATAAACGCTTACCTTATTCAATTGCATAAGCAAACTTTATATGTATAATAGCAGTATAAATAACTATTTTCTTATTTAAACATTCAATATACAAATTATTATAATTTAGCAATTCTATTTTATAATTAACCTTACACAACTATGAATGACTCTGTTCATGAGATTTTTATAATATCAATATTAAAACAAATAACAATTCATGAGAATATATAGAAAGGATTATTCAGTACTAAATGCTAAAATACAAAACATATAAACCTGAGCTATAAACAAATTAACTAGTCCTAATAATATTTATAAACAGAATTGTAAATTTCATACCCCATAAACCTTATAAACTCTTAATAATATTTATAAAACTAAATCTAGCTATTGTACAATTAAGTTGGATTTACATATTTTTTTAAAAAAAAAAAAAAAAAGAAAAAAAAATAACATTTCTTTTATAAGTCTAAAAAAGAAAAAATAAATAAATAAATAAATAAATAAAATAAAATAAATTATTTAAAAATAGCAAAGAAAACAATCAATGATACAATAATACCGAGAACTACTAAAATTAAAATTATAGCTAATATTATCATTAATTTATTCTGTATTGTAAAAAGAATGTTAATAAAAAGGGCATTTTAATAAAAACTTTTCAATGAATTAAATTATAGATAAAATTTTACCTTTCTGTTTTTGTGATGCCTTTTAGGTACGCGTACGATTTTGTCTTCCGGTGGTGTATTATTATTATTGTCTTGAATCATTTCAAAAAAATTTGTAGTGACAGGGACATCTTTTCCTATTACTAATGCTCGAATTTCACTAATACTACTTAGTTCCTATTGGTATGTAACATTAGAGAATGAATAAGAAATCCATGAATCAAAACTGAACCATACGAATAGGATTTGATAAACCTTCAAAGTTACATTAGGCCGGAGAAGTTTGAAATTCTCGACGCTGAATGTATATGGAAGTAATATTGAAATTTAAATATATAATCATCCAACTAGATTGTAACCTTGAAAATTCCCCGAATCCTACCCGTCAGTCCGATTAATATAAAAAGTTTGATGTTTCAAACCCAGGTTAATTATGATGGAATTCATACATTTATTGAATTTTCAATCCGTCGAACATCACGTTGGCGGTCTTGAATTTCTGAAATAATTGTATTTGACTGGTCGGACTGTGATGATGATTGTATCTGATTTAAATTTTAAATAACTTTAAATAAATTTTGTAATAAACAAAGGCTTCATTAATTGTAATGAAAGAAACCTTATTTGTGTCATTTTCTATGAATTGACTGATTTCTTCTTGTGTAGCATCAGGATTTACTGCATAAAAAAAAAAAAAAAAAAAATAGTAATAAGATTATCTATTGCAAATACTTAACCCAAATGTCAATAAATAAAATTGGCATAGGCTTCTACCTTTACGATATTGTTCTGTAATTCTCTCTTTAAATTTTCTAGCATTTTCTGTCTGCATATCACGATAGTTAGTCATTGTATCCATAAAGTCTTTTACTAAGGCTAAATGCTTCAAATTAATTATAATTATGTTAGATGTCAGAATGATATTGTTAAAATAAAGTAAGATGGTTTACATAAACATGAATATCAAGTACCTGCTCTAATCTCTTTTGTGCTTGATCCTGTCCTCCAAGTGATTTGTTACTTTGTTCCATAACTTTATTTGAGTAAATGTATATAAATTTCAAATTCTTTTTATAAAAGGAAAAAGATAAATATGAATTTCATACTTGTCAATTTACGGTTGATTTCGCTACTTATTCGACTGGTCTCAGAGATCAATAAATCAATTTGCCGTGACATTCCTAAAGTAGTTTTTTTTTGTCAAATAAAATAAACCAATTATAAGCAATAAAATTCAAGAATTATCATTAATTGTACAAAGTAAAAAAATGAACAATAAATTAGGAACGGTGCTCAACGAGAACTCTCATCTTCAGTATCTACAGTCAAGGTTCTTTTATATAAATCTCTGAGAGCTGCATTATTATTCTTTATCTCACGAATCATGTCTTTTATGGAATTTACCTATAGGAACAGAAAAATTCATAATTTTATAAATGGAGTTTTACAATTCAATAAATTATAACAAAAGCAAAGGCAATTTCATATTTATCACAAAATGTTATATCAACCTCTTTGTAAAACTCTCCAAGAGTTTGGCTACTACTACTCGGACCACCACTCTCAATATCTTCTCCGTCTTTTATTTCGTCATTCTTTTATAGTTAAAGAAGTAATTTAAAACATTTGTTCAAACGTTCAAAGCTAAATATAAAAACTCACCTGTTCAGAGGAGTGATTGTTACTCATTATGCTAATGACAAAATATAGAACTTTTCAGAGAGTTTATGTTTTTTTTGAATAATTTGGAGAACTTTGAAGGCCAGCCACAAACCCTCCGAGAAGACATTGACCAGCATAGTACGTACACGAACAAAAAATAAAGATTTTTAACTTCTAAATTCGTGTCGCCGACTACTAAATTTGAAAGTGGTGATGTTGTGACACTAATTCTGTATTCCCGCCGAGGGATAATGTAAGTAGATCCTCAGAGACCCGAAATAGCCAAAATAGGTCAAAGTATATATATTTAGCCGAATAATAATACTTGTTAGGTTTCACATTAATCTGCCAGAATTACGGTTTTAAAGATTTGTTGTACAACATATATCATTATGACATTTCACACTGTTACCTTATGTGATGCATTTCTAATCCTCGGAGGTTACGCATTTTTCACATTCAAATTAAATTCTCGGAATAAGTAATTTTATAAATAGTGCTGTCTATTTCAATAATAGTAAGTTTATTGTTTTTGTGTGCAACGTGAAAAAAAAGTGTTTATTATTACATTTATATAATTAATATACATACAAAAAGAATAAATGAATAACGGATAATAATAATAATAATAGCATGTACGTATGTAAACTTTATCATCTGCTCTTGCATTTAATTTTTTTTTTTTGGGTGTATTCAACATATCTTTGGTTCATTTGGATGTTCAATGAACTTTGAGATTTGCAAGTCTCGTGATCTGTTACCGGTATATGGCTTAAAAGAAATTATCAATTTCTCTAATTATAAACGTGGTCTTAAATCACATTGAAGCTAATTCCTTAAAAAAAAGGTTAAGATTAGAATAATTACTAAAATAGATAGTATGGTGATATATGTTTAATGCAGGTTGTGCATAGCAATGAACTTAATTGGTGTATATATCTCAAAAAAAAAACCGGTTAAAAAATCATTAAAAAGTATCAATCCAAAAATATACTATATATACTATAATTATACGGTAAATGAAAGTCCCAAAAAAAGATAAAAAATGACTATACTTGAATAGAAACATTAATCGAAAGTAATTATGAAACTATTTTTATTTTTTTAATTTCCATTTATTTTACTGGTTCTATATACAGGTCTATCAGGGTAAGTAATATCTAAAGCTGTTCGAAGAATATTCTGAAATTCAAACAAATTGATGGGTTCATCATAAAAAGGAAATACATCAATTATTCTATTAAATACGTGTTTATGGTAAGGTGACCTACATAAACTACCTTGTTTCATTATTGAAAGATTTCCGCATTGAATGCATACGTACATCTCGCAATGTTTAACAAAATAAGGAAATCCCAAAATGCCTTGCAAAAAATTGTGTAAATGTTTAGATTTTCTAATATGTAGAAAAAAAAAAAATATATATCAGATATATTGAATTAATGCATATAAATTTTATTATTCATTATACATAGTATGAAAAATCCTTACAAATTATTTCGTTGAGCATATGCTTTTCCCAATATATTCAATGAGACTTTGGAATTTAAAAAAACATCAACATTCTCAATTTTTTCAAATTTGTGTGGCATTTGAGGTAAGTAATGATTTTCATCGAACCAATTATTTGTTTGCCAGCATGGACCAATTATTCTTGAATTTGAAGATATTGAATTACAGTCAAGGCATTTGTAAAGTGCCCAGTTGTAAAGTTTTTTTGGTAATGTTTCAAGAAATCGTGTGTATATTTCAAGTGCCTCATGACTTTTATGAAATTCTAAAAAAATAAAAAAAATAAAAAATTGTAATTATCATTCTGATAAACGAAGTAGTACATACAGTTCATACAATATTTACATACCATCAATTTTAATATATTCTTTCCAATCAGTGTTTCCAAAATTACCAGAATAGAACAATCTTTTTCCTAATGAAACAGGTTCAAAATGTATATCCCATTTGTGAGAGAGTATTTCAGGGCGTAAAGAATCCACACAATTTTTGAGAATATCAAAGAAATGTAATAGGTCAAACTTTATGCCTTTTAATTGATCTAAACTAGTTAAAGTATAAGAATGCTTATGATTTGAACTACGATATCCAGCATGTTCAGGTAAAGATGAAATTGTATCACATTTTCGACAAATGTAAACTTTATTATATAGTTCAAAGAAATAATTTGCAGATTTGTTGAATTCTTCAAAATCCATTCCGACTCTATTATTTGAAAAGTAATTATTAGTTTAACCTTCATTTGTAATTAAAAAATTAAGTTATAATTCATTATAATTCAATATTTACAATTCAAAAAGTGATCTTAAAGTCATTATATCTAGTTTAGTGTCGCGTAATCCATCTACAGAAGCAACTCTTTCAATTTTATGTGAATATCTTTGTCGGTAACATGGCTGCATATCTTCATCTTGAGTTCGTTGAGGAAGTGAAATCTTTTGACAGTTAGAGCACTGATTTAACTCAACCAATGTATCCTTCCTGAGTAAATCAGGAAGTTCATCGATGAAGAAGTTAAAATCATTCACTGTTTGTAAACAGCGTTTATAGTCTTCGGCTCGAATATCTGTAATGTTTAAATTTGATGCCGTTAATGATAATTTAAAAGAGTCATATAAAAGATCGCTCTTTTTTTTTTTTTTTACTCACATTCTTGATCGAACAAAATTGCCCACCTTCCATCATCCATTTCTTTTGAAATTGGGTTGATTCCAACGAATAATTTACCATGAACTCTACTTATCCATCTATAACACAGCCACGAAAGAAATTGCCAATAATTAGCTTGTACGTATGTACATTAACTGGAATATTAGTCTGACTATTAAAGTAATTCAATAGTAAAAGTATGATTATGATAGCCGACAAATTTAGTAAATAATAATATTTGGTGGATAAGATAAACGAGTTTTACAAGTTTAAATCACAAGCTTGGATGTCCAAAAATGTTTTAAATCAAAATGAATTTGTATTAAAAGTACCGGAGCATGACAAGACATAACTTGAGAAGCAATGGCTGTACAGATTAAATTGGTAGATCATTAGTAAAACTACAGTATCATGACTTCTTTATTGTCTAATATCAATGTGTTAATAATTTTATATTCTTGCCTCATATTAAAGAAAGCTATTCTAGCCTATAAGAACTATTTCTATTCCCTTTTGATATTGCAAATAAGATCCCTGAGAAAATAAATTGATAAGTGAACACTTAATTATTTTATTATCATTTCGAACCACCGTTGACAATGGAGATTCGTTCAAACATAAATGACTTAATCCTAGCATTTACTATTGAAACCAAATTGCGCATTGTTCCTCATCGTGTCATGATGTCATAAGTCGGACAACATTAGAAAATCACCGTCTTGCATGTACATTCAGACCTCTCTAAATGCAATGCGACGGGGCCATATGTAAAAATTTAACCAAACATGCACTTAGAGAGGTATTGCGGGCCCAAGCGAAGACATGCATTTAGGGGGGCTTTCATAGGACGTGCATTTAGGGTGGTTGCATTTAGGGGATCTGACCGTAAACTTACCTTGTAAATTATATTTATTTAGAACCATCACTCAATAATCTTAATATGTGGTTCCAATTTGATTAATTTGATTCAATATTAAAAATTACCTACATCCTGATGATTACTACCTTTTTGGTACAGTACATTATACTTATACCTTAGTATTTTGTAGGAAATTAATAAGTCAATTCTCGCATATAGAGATAGTATAAAGTCTGATCAGGATTAATTTGTTAAGTTCGTCATAATTTCCGGCGCAATATACATAGGGTAGTAATTTACGTAAGCTTTCGGTAAATTGTAATTTGTAATTATGTTTTTTTTTTTTTTTTTTTGAGATCAAAAAATTTTCAGTGATTGACCAAATCAAATGATGTAATAGGTACTTTATATATACGTGATGAAAATCTAATTTACATGTAAGATTGTAACTTGTAGGTCTACATGATTAACATTAGAAGAGTTAGATCATGTTTATGTTATGTTAGTACCTTTCCAGATTCCATACAAAAAAATGATTATATATTTTAAGTGTCGTATGTTTAGCTTTACAAAAAATGACGTAATAATGATATACTTAAAACTTGTGTGACTTATGAGGTCATTTGAATGCTTTTTCAATGCTCATCAAAAGTGACAAAATATACCTTGCTTTACTGAAGTAACCCTTTGAAGTAAACAATATAATGAAAAGAGCGTTTCGGGCCAAGATGTCCTCATAATTATAGTCCTAAACTTACTATATAGATAATTTTTTGTTGATAAAACAATAAATATATATATTTAATTAAAATTTAATTGGGCGTTATATATTTATTTCACACATACGTATATAGCGATTCGCGCTAGTTTCTATTATTATCCGGAGCACAGCGGAGGATATTTTTGTGTTTATGTCCGCATTTATTTTTAGACTAGATTGCCAATCTACTTTATATATATATATATATTAACCAATATATTTGTTTTTATTGTTAGCTAGTCATTGAATTTTTGATATCTAACAGTGACCGTTCTTTTCGTATACCGGTAATAGGTTCAATGAAAATTATATTAGTACGTGTAGGAGTAACTGTATTTAATAATTTATTATGATCAGTTACAGGTCATGCACTAACATATCAGATATATTTTACTATTAACGTTAGTTAGGTTTAGCTTTAGAGCTAATCTAAATTTTATTTAAAATCGTCATAACTAAATTAGTAATATTTATTGTTATGCTGCAGTAAACCCATAAATACTTGATTTTTAAATTGGTTATCATTGAGGTTAAGCCCCATTAAAATTTAATATCGGTACTTGCAGGTTTTTTCTCGGCAGTACAAAAATTATTCGATATTATTGGCCAAAATTTTTAACACAAATAACACAAAAATGTATTGGATATAATATTTTCGGAGACAACATTATAACTGTTTTCATAAATTCCGAAACAACTGATAAAATTTTAACCGATAATTATTCGGCTGAATTCGATAAAGTTTTTTTTTTGATTTCGCATGTTCGGTATGTAAAACATAATGTCAATAGAATACTTTCTATTATGATACTTTATTTCTTTTTGTTGATGTTTATTGTAAAAAATAAACGTTATACAGTAGGTACAAATATGCGATTGTAATATGCCTTATCTGCTATATATTAACAATTATTACCAATTTTGCAAAATGAGATCTGATCACATTTTAAGATTACATCATTCATTTTGTATTAATCGTAATACTGTACACAATAATTTTTTTATCAATAAGCAATATATTTTTAGTATATTGCGTAAGGTGTCGCGAGATCAAAATGAAATCGGATTACTGTAAAATGAAATTTGATGTTCCTATTTAACCACTCTAAAACCACTTATACCTCTGGGACACGGCAAAAATTTAGAAATAAATTTTTTTTAAATAATTATTAAATTTGGCCATAAAAATTTAATGTCGTGGTTTTCATAACACGAAAATTTTTAAAAAATTCCGGCTGGCCGGTTTTTTTTTTATAGTTATTTCATAGATTCTAAAGATTGGGGATACCGAATCGATAAGTTACCGAGTCGGAATCAATGTTACCTACGTAGGCCGGCTTAAATATTGCACGCAGATTAATATGAACGACCAATTAAATCACAGTAACAAAACCGAGGAACAAACTTTAAATATCTTGAAATTTCATTACATAAACTAGTCTTGGGGCTTCTAATTAAAAGTTTTTAGCACTTAATTTTGTATATAAACATGCCTTCTAACCTTAATCTTAATACTAGTTCGAACCCTAACCTTAACTAATAATAATTTTAATTTTTTTTTAAATATTAACCTGCGATATCACAACCTGCTAAATTAAACAACTCACTTTTTTTATAAAATGTTTATAAAAAAAATTTTTTTTAGAATTTCCAAAATTTGACCCATGGCTCTATGGCAATGGCATCCAGAGAAATTCTTTCATCCAATTAAATTTTAGGATCAAGTGTAATATGAAATTTAAAAAAAAACAAATTCTTTATAAAAAATTTTATTACAAATAAAAAAAAGTTTAAAACCGGGTCTGTTACATTTCATCAATTCTCAAAATCTATAATTAGACCTGCGGGTCTCTTGGTCTGATAATTGAAAGGTTTATTCTAATTTCTTTTCCTGTTTGTATACCAGATCCGGGTATAGCGACAGCTCATCACGCTATGTGAAATTTAGTAAAAATATTATACCTGCCCCTATGTTATGTCGGCTGAATGAACTTTCGGTGAAACGACTGTCTATGAGTTAATTGGGGTATGTGGTACATTTTTGTATCCGGCGTCACCACGTACATACGTCACAGTTCCCTGCATTTTGCAACAATGCAGTTAATCAGTTTCGATTATTCCTATATTACTTCATTTCTTTCTATATTTTCTCTTTCACCTTTTTTCCATGACTACATTCTACATCGCTTAACGTTTATTACATCATTTTCATAATCGCTTACTGACTATTACTTCATAATTTGTAATTTCGTTTTGAGTTTTTTTTTTTATCGTGTGAATGATTATAGGGATAAAAAACAAGTACGTATTTAAGAGAATAACTTCCACCAGAGGGAAAGGCAGATCAATTCTTGTAAATAAATAACCGTTCCAATAGTTTCGTTAATAAAGATAATAAGTTCGCTATCCTACCTTTCTAATATGATAATATGATCACGGCTTATAACTAAATTCGGCAACGATTTTCATAAGTCTCTGTGACAAGATCAGCAATATAGCGAATAAGAACTAACGAACTTGATCACTGTCACGCGATAGTGAAATTTCTAAAGGATTTAAGTTTTTTGATAGTCTGCCTGAGCGAACCGTAAAGACTTCCGATCGTGGATGCTAAATATATATATATATGTTCATTTGTTTCAGATAAAAAGTTAAGCCACTCTATCAAAACATTTAAGAGAGACATCGGGCTTATAGTCGAAGTTGATGTCGAATTTTCGAATTCTTTATTTAGAAGCTTTGTAAATTTCAATTTGGTTCTATCTTTCAATCGAAACTAGTTTAGTAAAATTAAACCTAATAAAGCAAAATAAAAAATATGTGGTAATATGGTAATACGGCATTCAAGATCTTATGCGTAATTAATTATTATGGAAACATCCTCATTTTGCCCACCGCTACAGCCATTTCACCTACGTACGTACAAACTATTTAACCTACATCACGAGGATGACAATTTACTAATAATTTATATCCTCAACTAATAAACTGCGAACTCCTATGTGATGTAGATTAAATGGCTGTAGGTGAAATGGCTGTCGGAAATGAGTGTATATCCAATAAAGCGCCTTATTAATATTCAGCATGAGAGTGCATATGTGGAATTTCGGCTAAAAAAAAAAAAGCTTATCAAGACTATGCAAATTTTAGGAAGAATTCATAGTTGCAAGTTATCCAATAATCTGTTTTGTTAGAGTTTATTAATTCCTACAAAATGACCGAGCGAATTTAAATTTTGTTCTTTGGTCACGAAGGGCATTTTCCTAGAGTATTTAACGAAAAGAAAATAGAATCCTTAACATCAAATGTCCCAAAGATCGAATTCTGCAATTGCATAACTTAGTGGCACCAGAAAATCTATGATATAGTTGTTAGTTGTTATCATTACTGAACTAATAAAACGGCAGCGTTTATAGGGCTGGAGCCTTAAACATTAGATTCTAAAAGTTTTTTTTAATAAAAAAAAAACTGTAAAGTTAGTGATGTAGCATATCTAATACATCTTTCATTAAATATAAGCAACTTATTTTATAAATTTATATTAATACGATAGCGAACAAACATAAATAATTCATAAATAATTCATAAATAAAGTCATAAAGAAAGTAATCTCTATTGTAAACGCGTACTTTTGTAACTTATAAGAAAAATACTATCGAAACAAAGATCAGCAAGAGCACGAACTTTTGATATACCAACAAATGTAAGACCTATAGCATATTCCTTGTCTATTACGGCTTGTAATAATGCTAAGCCTTGCGATTTATGATCGTATTAAGAACTTTTTAGAAGATTACGACTATCATCCAGATTTAACTATTCAGACTTTAATCATCATATGTTTTAAAAACGGTGAAAAATGTGTTAAAACTATTTTTTTTTACCATCCTAGTCAGAAAGTAAGCAGGCAAATAGTAGTGACAAAATATTTTATTCAAATAACACCTATGTGCGTCGTCCCCAGAATAAATTCGCAGGAAAGTTTTTACCATAAAAACTCGAAATAACGTGCAGAGTTAAATTACAAATTGCGGTCCGAATTAAACTTAATTTGGGCCAAGATTCGAAATAACGCCCATGCCCGCTATTTTGAATTTTTACGGTAGTAGTTGTATAATACTTGTAATCTAATCTAAATTATCGCGCATACGTGTTCCAAAATAACGCGCAGGATCTCGAAATAACGTTCATCTGCGCGTTATTACGCGTCTATACGGTATGAATATTTGTCTGTTCGCATTTTAGACTGCATTTTTTTTCACTAATAGAATTATTTTGTTAATTCATTATTTCGATAACTTAACTGTTCTTCAGGTGTTATCAAGACTAATCTTCTTGCATAATATCTTGCGATCTTTTGTTCAGGCGTATAAATTCTTTTGTGTTTTTACATTTTATTATAAATTTCAATGTATCAAACTATTAATCAGTTTATTAAACAGTTTTAATACCTCTATTCAATGCTGATTAAAGGTTCTACAAGGAATAATCATAAGTGCAGGGGGCGGAAGCCGGACAAGATTCCTAAGAGTATGGCTCGAAGTTCTTTCACTTCGCTCCTTTCTGCTCCAGCCCAATTATAGCATTACAGCATTACAACAAGTGTCCCTTTATTTAACAACAAGAGGTTGAAAGTCGAAGTTAGACGCTTCGTTATTTGTAATCTGCAAATATGTAGAAATACCGGTTTCCTACTATTATTGTGCGTTTGTAACCTTCAATAATCGATCATTACAAAAACAAATCTTATTAATAAATCTAAAGTTAACTTATTTAAAAGTAAAAATTCTCATGATCTCTCATTGTGATTTCAATTCTATCTCTAATAGTATACTAAATGTGGTAGTTAAGTAATACAAAAAATTTGATATTATTTGTCAAACTACCAGTTCTAATATACTATTAGTGACAATGCTGCAAAATCAAAATATAATAGGGAATTTGAGAATTTCGAATTTTTGCCATAGGTCACGGTAATTTGAAAGCACTAAAGTTTTGATTTTTATTTTGCTCATTAATCCATATATTT
Organism: Gigaspora rosea; assembly: GCA_003550325.1. NCBI lineage: Eukaryota > Fungi > Glomeromycota > Glomeromycetes > Diversisporales > Gigasporaceae > Gigaspora > Gigaspora rosea. The sequence goes on along the minus strand of QKWP01000093.1, from coordinate 411,257 downwards.
TAGCTAAAATTCTTACATAAATTCATAGAAACTTTGGGACAATATGGTTTAATAAACAAAAATATAAAATTGAATTTATCCATTATTAAAGCTCTTTTACATATTTTTATTATACGCAAAATTTATTGAAATTTCACTTTTTGTCAATTATTTGACAGTATAAACGTTAAAGGCATTTATCTAATTTAAGTAATTGATCTTTTGTTACATTTATTAATTTAATAAAGTTGAATTGATATCAAAATAAAATGTAGTTTAATTGATTTAATCATATCATTAAAAGATTTTTTTTTTTAAAAAAAAAAAACATTACTTGAATCTCTTGGGTTTTTTAAAAAAGTTATTTGATTTATATTGTTGATTTTTTCCTTGGCAATTGTTCCCTAGAAATAGCTTTTAAAATGGTTTTACCCACATGTTATCATAATTTTATTAAATATTCTATTCACATTATTTTCAAAAGCACAAATATATCCTCGGCAAACACCAACACCAACGAAATCGTACGCAACCGGTATGGATACTACGTCACCACCATTAAAAAGTGAAATACCTGTTATTAAAAAAAAAACAACCTTTTCGATTCCTATCTCGCCGACAGAAACTCCTTCGCAGTCCCGCACCTGTATCGTCGTGTCAAGTAAAAATTACAAATCCCCATACCTGAATTACACAAAGTTACTATAATTTGACATCCCTACATAAGATTGCGAAAAAAAAATTAAGTAAACCTCCGATAATTTCCGAATACGATCTTAGCCGTTTAGCCGATATTTTTATCGGTTGGTTAAGCCAGCCGATAAAAATCTTACGGCTTGTAACTAGTGTTCCGATCCGTATCCGATCAATTCGGATGGATCCGATAATTCGGATTAAATACGGATATCCGTATCTGTTAATTTTTAAGGATAGATCCGTAATGCATTACGGATTACGGATAAGGATTATCCGGATTTTAATCCCAGATACCCTTCGTATGATTGGTTGATTTGAATCAACAACTGATAGACTTCGGTAATAAACTTAATATATGAATGTTGCCAGGGAAAAGGGCACCTCGGCTTTTTCCCTTGGCAGCACTCATATATGAATTGACTTAAAACATGGAAACAAAACGAATATTTAATGGTGTTTCGATATGTTGGTAATGGGTGTTATCAACTAAGCAAAACTATTTGACGATATTTCAGAAAATTGAACAAGAAGATGGCATTAATGAAAGTCTACAATTTTATGTTTCAGATCTAGGATTGTCTAAAAGACAAATGAAATGATTTGGTAGGTGGTATTTATGTGTCTTTCCCTATATCGCACCAGAGATTTTATTAAGACAAAGGTTTGCATCTGCCAATATTTATGGCTTCGGAGTCATTATGTCATCAGTTCGAATATTAAGGGTATTCTTAAGTAACTCCCTCAATGTGATCTGATAGTGATTGAGATGATGTTATGTCTTCAGCAAACCATAACAAGAAAAAAAAAGACGACTATCCAACAAACAAACGTAACCCCTTCTTTGGCAACATCCCTACTTTTACGGACTTAACGAATATTCATGTGTTGTTACAGCAACAATATTCGCAGCTTTTTGCGTCTTTAGCTTCAGACAAGACCAACGTTGAAAATGACGAAGTATTTATTAAAAATTTTTTTTAAAAAAAATAAAATAAATACTGTAAAAATAATAATAAATAAAAAAAAACTTATTACAAATAATGAGCAGGAAATTTGTTGACTCCGTCCGTTTTTTGGTCTTTGTTGGCGATGGGCTTTTACATTAGGTAAAAAAAATATATATGGAATTGCCGAATTTGATATAAAAGAAGATAATAAAAATTAGCACTTTGGGTCTCTTGGGATTTTTCATAAACGATAATTTCGAATATTAAAAGCAACGTAATAATTTTTTGACGATGCTAAAGATCCATGACGTGCTTATTAATAAGCAGTTTTGGCCAATCAGCGTTAACTCTATGAAGATGGTCTGCGCCTCCAGACTTTTATTAGTCCTTATAGCTACGGATAAAACATATAAAATATAATAGAATCCGGATTTAATAATTGAATCCGGATTTACCCAAATTCGGATTGTCATCCGGATACACCAAAGACGATCCGAATGGCCCTTAGAAATTAGGATCGAAACACTACTTGTAACACTAATTCAAAACACGAGAAATTATAACTACCTAAATCCTAACCCTAACGTAGGTCTTAACCTAACATAAAGAGAACTTAACGAATTTTGCTGTTGGTCACGTGTGGGTGGAATACTGGTGGAATTTTGGTGACGAAGATCTAAATTATAGATTTTTACAGGGCAATCCCCAAAATTCCTGTTAGCAGATTCTATAGCAAAATTATCAACTGGGCACTTTTCACTTAAATGAACGGTTACGACTTCATTAGTAAAATTTTTAGTGATTCTGGGCAAAATTGATCATTTCCGGCCCTGCCATCCGACCAGGAATTTTGGGGATCTTCATGCATGAGTTTAAATTATAAGTTAATTTCGTATTGCCGGCCAAAATCCAAATTTTTTGCCGATATCTGATATGTAGATGCCTCAATCTGATCTTCTGATCGATATTGATGTCATAATTTTGTAATATATTGTTAATTTTTTTTTTTTTCTCACACGTTCTTTTCTTCTTTTCCGCCCGTTACTTTATTCGTTGTACCATCCATTTCTGCATAGGTTTGGAGAAGTTAGGTTGTTTCGGTAGTTCCGGTCTGACCGGGTGAATTACTGATCAGTCGTCCTATGTGGTTATACTTTCAACTTCTCATTTTTCGTCGTTCTGGTGTGCCCCAGTTGTGCCCCCCTAAGATTTAATGTTTTACATTAAATGCGTAAGTATTTTTTTTTTATTTCTGATTTTATTTGTTTTATTTTAAATTTATGCTTAGATATTTAATGTTGTATCTGTTTTATTTCATTGCAGTTACGATAATCCGGTTATCGATAAAACCGGGTAATTTCTTGTTGGTACTTTTGAGCAAAGAATCAACCTACCCTGAAAAAACCAATATCTAAATGAAAATTGCCATGCCCATGCGTGGCAATAATAGCTGGGTTTAGTAGATTTACTAGTAGGTTTGCCTGAGGGAAATAGGTTCATATACGGCCGGATTTCGTTTCGTTGTTCTCGAAAAAAGGAAGTTACTATATGAACCAATATGAACAACGCCGTGACAACCGATTCATTAAGGGCAAAATGATCAAACTGTCACGGTTATCTGTTTACCACTGATTCGCTATCAGATGCCGAAAAATGCGAATCACTTATCGATGGTTTGGTACACCATCGGTATAGTATTTTATCATTTCGAGATCTTTTTTAAAAGATCGGGAAATAAATGATTTGAAAAATAACCGAATAAACTTTTTATTATGATTTATCTCTTTCTTGATTTAATTTCTTTTTTCCCAAACCCAATTTTAAATTCCCAATTTTAAACTCCTTTTGGGTCACATGATGCCATCCTCCTCGTGGTGTGACCTGGACATCGAGCGATTTGTTCGATGACTAATGTGCATCACTATTACTAACTTATTGTTTGTTTCGAATTCGAGGTATTGTAATTTTAATTGAAAATCTTTAATATAACAATAATTATAAAATAAAGATGAAATTTATACTTTTATTTAGTTTGCTAAAAAATTTTATTATTGTCTAAATTTCTAAGTATTTTCGATCTTATTAGTGATTTGAACCGAGAAAATTTTCCATATCTTGTAATACCCTAAAATTGATTTAATAGTAAATCATATATAATTTAAGGCAAAACGTAATACAAAGATCGATAGATATAGTTTACACTCAAGGGAACTTAACCACAAAATAATCAGAAGATTGGCGAGATAATCGGAACACTTACTTATAACGAAACTTCGAATAATAGTTTTTCAAGTATGCTTATTCTGAACTAATAGAAGTTTAACTAACAAGACCTGTATATTGCTTTACCAATTTAAAATCAGATCTGTAGTTTCGTCATTGTGCTCTAAATGAAAGTTTTGTATAAATACTGTAGAAGCATATAAGACGACTATAAACCTATTATGAATTCGGCCCAAACACGAGCCACAAGATCTCTATTAGTCAAATACGGTTTTTTTCAAATGGCTGGACTACTTATTATAAATATATAGCGTGTATGTACTTTAAATTCTTTTTATAATGTAATAGTCATGTACTATACCTAGGATCAATTAAAGGTCCTAAAGGGGTCTTGTATACGGTAATATACCGGTGGTTACAATACCAGTTGGTTAATAGTTAGTTAAAAGTGTTAGTATTTACTGTATAAAATCAAATTGCCAATATTTTCTGTATATAGAATAGGGGCTTCATAATTAACAAATAAGTGACGTATTTTGAAAATATGTAGGATTTTTTAAATAGTACTCTTATTATGTTGAATTTTAAATCGGAAAAATGAAATAAGATTCTCTGATTTTAATTATGAACCCCTATGTCTATTATTATTCAGGATTGGGTTGATTAGATAAGCATAGAGCGTTTATATCTTATCTAAAGAAAGAATCTATCTCGAACTTGGCAAACTTAAAAGTTAATCTGTATGTAACAATTTTTATATTAATGTCTTATTAAAATTTATTAATAATTTTTAAATAGATTTTTGTATTAATTAAATAATTTCTAATAGTGGACTTAGATCTGTCGTATTTGCTTTACTATTCTAAAACTATATGATACCAAAATATTAAGTGATTCTCCAGTAGGTTGTAAGTAATCTTATAGCTATTAAGTGTACAGTATATTTGTTTTGCTTGATTTTAATACTTTATTCAAATATGTAGGTAAATCTTCGTTTTGACTAGCAATCTACTAGACATAGCATGATAGTTAGAATTAGATATAGCATGGTAATTAGAGCATGTATACTATGTTAGTTCTAACTACCATGCTAACATTAATTCTAACTGAGGATGTTGCTTTTTATATTTGCAACGATTCATATTACTTATCTAAGACACTAATTGTGCTTGTAGGCTTCTCGAACACTTAGAACCTTTAAAGGGCTATTATCCAATTCGAATTAGGTCTTAAAGAAAGATTTTAGTTCATGTATCAGATATAATTAAAGTTACCATCTGGAAGGCTAGTTACTGAAATTAAATTAAGAAATTTATTAGTGACGATTGGTTTTGCTGCAACTGCCTGAAAAACTTAGTCTTGTACAAATTGTTCAATCTTTAACTCAAAACATAGTTTTTTAAATTAAAGCTTGAATTTAGATTGCATATCGTATCCCATAATTTCGAAGAACCAACATGTTTTATTAAAGCATCTTGATGTATACTACAAAGTATGTCTATATTCTGTCGACAGGACATACCAGCAAATTTGGTTCAAGATTTTGTAAGCTGAATGTTTTTTTAACTCAACGATCTTTAGCAGATCCAATAGTTGTATTTAATGAACTTTAATACAGAAATCGTAACCTTGTGTAATAAAATGGCTATTTTAAAAATTTATAGTATAGAGCAATTTGACAAATAAGAATTCCATTTCTTTTTTTTTTATTGATTTGATAATTAATTTTAATCTACTACTAAGTAGAATTTGAATTCTCTAACAAATCGAGTCAGTTTAGCATGATTCTAAAAACTTCGATTCCAACACAACATAAGGCATGATGTATTACTTATTCATATATTAATTTTTCGATATTTTCTATTCTGGATAACTGGTTTAACTTTTGAATAAAATAATATGGTTTAGCGTTATTTTTTTTTAAACAGATAAAAATGCGTATTAGAAATTTTTTACTACTCTAGTAACTTATGCAAGTGACCCAAATTAGAACAAAATACAAAACTATAATACGTACATACGTACGTACAATATTGGAAACAGCCAATCAAAATAATTATTTAATAACTAAAGTTCGTTCGCGTTAAAGTTGATAAAAAATCAGGTTATTTCTCGAATAGCTGCTTTTAAAGTGTATTCACTTCAATATATGGAAGTTCAACAAACGGATCCAAAATCAACTACTCACCAGTGTTATTTTAATATATTTTCTGAGGAAGAGATATCATGTAAAGGAGTTCTAAGAGCAATTAGTCTTTTAACTCCAATTTCAGAAGAGAAATATCAAGAATTAGATGGAAAATATCTCTGCCAGACACTTTATAACTATGAAGTTGTTAATAAAGCTCACTATCAAGCATGCTAAATAAAATTAACGCCCATCCAAAACATGATATATATAAGCAAAAAAACAAAAAAAAAAACCAAAAAAAAATGTAAAGATGCACTTATAAATTTACCTGCTCAGCTTTACAAAGTATTAGAACTTGATTCAACTGCCAAAATATGTCATAGATGTATAAAGTATATGGATAGTGATTTAGATTACATTACAAATACTCAGGCAACTAAATGGTCATCCCAAGACAAAAATATTATACAAAAAGCAATTCAATGTATCAAACCTTTTCAAAATTTAAGTAAATCAATGCAATATAAATGATGTAAAAGAATAGCAATATCTATTCCAAAACCATTCTATAATGAAGTTCAATCAATATTTCATCCAGATGATAAAATAGTATTAAATAAAGTAATATTTTCAGCAAATAATCAACAATTTTGGATTGTTTATAACTAGCCAGATAATAACAACAATTTAAAAAAACTTGCTATTGTGCATACAATGGATAAAGAACATATTTCTCATAACATGTATTGAGTTATTACAGAAATCAAACAAGATTTACAGCAGTTTCTGAAATGAAACAATGGATTGATAATTAAATAAAACAAGTAGTACTGATACATAGTATAAACTTAGATACTTTATATTAGAGACAAATGAAAATATAGATGACAAAGATTTTGAAATAATTAAAGAAGTTACAGTTAGTGATGCCACCGAAATTGATTTTTGAAAAAGGCCTATTTCGTCTTCATTAGAGAAAATTAAAATTTTTTATAAGGAAGAGCAAATAAAATTTATATAGATATGTTCTTTATAATTTCGTCTATTCAAAAAAAGTATCAAATAATTTCGTCTTTCAAGTAAAGTAGGTCAAAAACAATTTCGTCTTCAAATTTTAATTTCAGGTTTTCAAACCCAAAATGCTTTCGTCCTCATGTATAGTTACAGTATCTATGGAAAAAGTAGCACATAGATTATTAAAAAATATTTTATCATATATTATACCTTTTTTTAATTCAAAAAGAAGTTCTTTAATTATCAAATCCAACTTTACGTATTCAAATTTTGGTTATCAGAATAATAAAGAACTTCTATGGAATGTACATTATATTTTTTAGCAAATTGAAAATTTTGGCAATAAATGCAGAAGATTTTTGCCCTTGGTGCCCTGTTAAAAAAAACAAAATGTGATTGAAATATATGACTGAACTATATTCAAAAATATAGAAGATCTTAATAATAATTATTCTAAAATACCTGGTCATAAAAATAAGCCTCTATTCTCTATAATTCCTTTAACTAATTGGGGTTGTTGATAGCTTTATGTAATACTGCAAATTACAGTCTGATTATGGTTACTATTAGAGTTAGAACTTGGTACCAAAACAAATTCTAGAATACATACTATAATTGGCTAAGAAATGTTACGAATTCATGTTTTCTTTAACTGATCAGAAGATCCAAATACAAAAGTATGAACTTCAGGATCCTTAACAGGAGTAGACAAGCTAAAGGTGTTACAAAATTTTAATTTGAATTTGTTATTTTTAAACAAAAATTGTGCTCAGTTAATTCAAAATTTATGGAATGGCTTTAATAAACTTTATGAAAATATACTTAAACAACATATAAGTGAAGCAGAATTTAATAGACTGGATGAACTTATTTTTTAACTTCATTTTTTGGAAAATTTTTAAAAACTTTAACAATTTTTTTAAATGGTTTAAATTTATTACACAAAACTTACTTTATTGTCCATAGCGTAGTGAGAACATGTTTACTTTTACTCTATTTTATACAATGTCTGTTAAAGATATTCAATCAAATTTTTGGATTAGGTAACACAACATATCTTTGCATATCATAACAAAAACATTAATTTGTAAATCTTCTGTTAGCAACATCCAATCATAGTACAGATACTGATAATACAATATATGCATTTATATTACACAGAGGCCCAGTATATTGTTTTCGCAAAAATAATTTTTGGTTACATGCTGCTAATGCTGTGTAACATTACATAAGCCTTATTTTGGTAACCTAATCAAGTTGGGTTAATTGAACCAAAATTGGGTTTTTACATATTGTTTACATAACAGACTATATAATGTATATACAGTATATATTTACCGGTATTGCTTCGGATATCTATCAGCTCCCGATAACCTAAATAGAGCTGTGTCATTAAGAGTAGAGGGTATGTAGATCATTTCTATTAATAAACGAGTTACTAAAAATTTTATATTTAATAATAAAGAAAATTGTTATTAAGTAACTATATTAAATTTTAAATAAAATTGTAGGGGAGGTTTTTCTGATTCTAACGGTGGTCGAATCATTAAAATTGCATAGTAGAACATAAGATATAGTTGTTTTTATCTTTGCGACCCTATTTTACTTATTGTTTACACATGATTTGATTGGCCAATTTGTAATCGCCCCTGCAAAATAGACTCCGCCCCCACAGAAGTTGATACAAGTCACTCTCATTATAGTGAATATTTTTTGTCACTCGTTTACTAATAGAAATGATCTATATACCCTCTACCCTTAATCACCTGATTATTTTTTATCAAAGGCCTACCCCCTTTCTCTTCCTTATTATATATATAGTCAGGTTCTTATATATAATTTCAACTTTTTTTACCCCCTCCCCCCTAAAAAATCACCTAATTTTTGTCACTCCCTTTATTAGATAATTCTAATTAATTACAAACTTTTATTAAAGGGTTTTATCGGCCAAATAATATCACTTTCTATATCTATACTTTGGTTTATTATATTCCAGAGTTTCTTAATATTTATTCTAATTTTGGTATATATGGTTTTTTCTGTTTTGCTATGGAAAAAATCACCAACATGCTATATATTTTTTTTGAAAAACGTTAAAGGATAGTGGGAAAGAAAATATAAACAAATTAGCTATTATCAAAATTATAGAGTAGAAAAATAGAAATATATGGAGGTGAGTCAGTAAAAAAGGGACAAATTTTTTCTAAGTAAAAGTTTTCTTGACTTTAAGTTTAAATATCTTAACAACTATCTTAATAAATTTAATAAAATTTTTTTTATTTTAATTCTATATAATTTCAAAATTAAAATAAAAAAATTTTTAGCAAATTTAATTAAATAGTTGTTAAAAAATTTTAATTTAAAAATTAAAAAAATTTTACTAAAAATAATTTGTCACTTTTCTACTGACTCACCCCCATATATTTCTTAATACATAATGTACCTGATTTTTGAAAAAATTACAACTATTAATGCTGAAAATCCAATAATGTAGATAGATCTTTAATATTAATAAATTGCATATAATACTAACAGTATAGCTAATAGTTATCAAGTAGTTGAGCCAAAATCTTGGTCTAAATTGGGGATAGCTAAAGCCAGTACATTACAAGATTATCTGATTTTTCTGATTTTTATTAAAATCAATTGATATTAGGGTTAGTGCTAGATTAAGTATATAGAAAGTGGTTTATATATAGTAAAATTGCCTTTTTGACACTTAATCAAGGCTGGTTTAGATAGCTGTTTTTTATATTTTTTATATTTTTGTCTTTGTTATTTTATTTTGTTTTGTTCAGACAAATCCAGGTTACATATCAGGTAATCTTGTAATGTACCTGGCCTTAACCAACCTTCTAAATTAAGAATTTATTTGTAAAGTCTTGAATTTGTGAATCAAAGCCTAAAAAATAAATTAAATAAAGATTTTAAAATTTTATATATTTAGCTAAGTAAGTATAACAAAATTTTATTATAGAAGTATTTATTAATAAAAATTCTTTTTTTATTATTTAGACCAATATTTATTACAAAGCAAAAGCAAAAACACAAAAAAATAAAAAAAACCAATTCCAAAATTTTGATAAAAACCAATTTTTTGTATAGCTTTGTAAAAATACTTAAAAAATATTTTGATTAATAGCAAGAAAACAAGATAAACTATTAAGTATATAGAAAATGGTAGAAATAAATAAAAACCAAATCATATATTTTTACAGATCAAATTTTAAAATTTTGATAAAAGATTAGGAATTTATAAAGCTAATAGCTATTTAATATATAGCACATATTGTGGTTTATTAAATAGATATCATTTCTAATAAATTTATTAGATATTTGCTTTACAGAAATATATAATTTAGCATCTTTAAAACTACTTTAAAGTAACTATAAAGTAACTATATAGTTACTTTGTAGTAGCTATAGCTTTAAAGTTACTATGTTTCCAAAAATAAGCTACTTTTTTTGACCAAAAAGTTATACTAAAAATAGATGTAGCTTATTTTCAAATTTTTAATTTTTTTAAAAATTTAAAAATTGTACTAATTAATTATTTCAGATTAATTAGCTAACGAGAATAGGTTAGAGAAAATCTTAATTAATAAAAAATTAAAAATTAAAAAAGTAAAAAAAAAATAATGATTAAAAAAATAAATATATAACAAAATTGATAATTTAAAATAAATATATAAATAAATAACAATAAATCAATAATTGGGAGAGTCACAACTCTTTTAATGATCCCTTATACCAAAATTTTCAAGAAAACTGACCTATGAAAAACTCCATAGTTAATAAATCCAAATATTACAAAACTTCACCAAGCTACTATAAGGTACAAAGTCCATTCACTAGATATTTTGTGCATAAAATAGAGATAAAAAAGACTTCAAACTTTTAAATGAGGCACCTTGGCAGGCTGTGGTACTATTGAGCAAAGAAGTAGTAGAAAAACTCTGGATCTTTGTCAAGTTCTATGGATATGAAAATAAAAGTAGAGACCTGGTCAAATATACTATTCTATATATCATAACTCCTACAAACTCCTTTTGTTTTGGTACTCTTTATAGCATCCCTTGGATTTTTCAAAATTTCAAAAAGTGGGCGATTCAGATTACCCCTTTCAAAAGATCAGCAGTATTTACTCCTTTCAAATTGAGAATGCAGCTACTAAATCAGAATCAAGTCATGAGTAAAATCGGGTTCCTTGAGATAAACAATAAATAATATGTGAGATGTTTTGGAGTAAAATATGAAATGAAATTTTTTTCTAGAATCTTCTTTTAGGCATGCTTTCCTTTTCTTTATTTTCTTAAACATGTACATAGAATACTCAAATGAGGCGATTCCTTGTACAGTATTATATAATTTTTATCGTTGGGCATAGATATAAATAGTGCTATTATAGTATTTACTTTTTGACTTTTTCTTTCTTTTTTCTATTTTTATTTTGTTTTATTTTGGTTTTTCGTCTAGGATGTGTAGTTTTTCCACCTTTTTATTTTCTCTTTTATTTTCTATATATGTTTTCTTTTTCTAGTAGAATTCTGCTACTTATGAAATTAAGAAAAAAGAGTTAAAAAGTAGGCAGTTATGATAGACAACAAACTCCAATTAGTAATTTGAAAACTTTAAACCTAATAAGATAAAGGTTTTATAATGAGAGAAATATTTGATATAGCAGGTCACATTTAAGGATCTTTAGAACAACTGGGTGGGTTGCATTTTATATTTTAGCAATTTAGTTTAAGCAGTTCATTATATACTAGTATTATATAATGAAATCTAATAAAGTTGTAGTATAATTGCTGAATTAAAAAAAATAATAATAAGAATTGGGGAAGTCAGTAGAAAAGGTTCAAATTTATCTAATAAATTTGTCCTTTTTTACTAACTCCCCCCAAATATTAAAAAAATTTGGTATTTTTGCTTATATAATTTATATAGTAATTTGCATTATATTATACTATAATTATACACTAGGTAATTGCAAATCATTAATTAAATATTTTAAAATAAAATAAACAAATAAAGTTTTACTAGTCTATAAGCTTCTTTATTAGCAAATTTATAGTATCGCAATCTTTTAAAAAATCTTGCAAACCTGCAAATCTTTTAAAAGTTTTCGCATATGCAATATATTTCAAAATATTTCAGAGTTCAAAATATTTCGAAAATGTTTTCAAAAGTGAATTCGAAATATTTTTTGTGAGGACTGGCTAGATCAGTAGATATATATATAACCTGGGTCATACCAAGGATGCATTGAACTATATTTTCGAAATACTTTGAATATTTTGAAATTAATCTACAAATCTATATTACAAGAAAATTAGATCTTTTGTTTATAAATTAGATCTTCTATTTATATTGTTTTTTTATTTTATTTTGTTTTTTTTTATTTTTATTTGTTTTTTTGTTTTCACTTTTTTTTGCTTTCATTTTGTTTTTCCTTTTTTATTTATTAATTTCTTTACAAAATATCAGCTCTTTGCAAGAAAATCAACAACTTTTCAGCACTTTGTGCATGTTAACTTAGACTTTTGACACTTTGCAAGAACACACAACTAATTTCTTCAGCAATTTCTAAATTTTCAGCAACACTTCTTTAAAGAAATGTGCACAAGTTTTTGCAAGGTTTCGCTTCATTTATTTTTTTGATTTATGTTTTTTTGTTTTTGTTTTTTTTGTTTTATTTTTAAAATTTTTTTTTACTTTGCAAGAAAACCAATCCAAACTTTTGCGACTTTGTAGCATTTTGCAAGAACATTAATCCAGCTTTCGCAATTTCTAAATTTGCAAAAACACAAACTCTTACTTCAGAGAAATGAAGATTTGGGGCTTCATTTATTTTGTTTTATTAGTTTGCTTATATTTTTTGTTTTTTTACTTGTTTTTTTTATTTATTTTTTTAATTTTTATTTTATTTTATTTATTCTTGACTTCTTTAATATTTTGACTTTTTTAGCACTTTACAAAATTTCTCCAGCAATTTGCAAAAACACTAACACTTCTGAGAAATGTTTTTTTTTTATTTTTTTCACTTCTTTACTATTTTTAGGAAGTATTTAGAAAAAGTGAGCAAAATGAAGATAAAGCCAAAACAAAAAAAAATAGCCCAAATGAAGATAATAGAAAACAAAGAAGCAAAAATAATAGCTAACTATAGGGTGAGCAAAAATAAGTGTATAGGGCTAGTTTTTTGTATATAGTAATAGAATTAGATGTGATAAAGTGCGAAAGTACCGTAGTTAAAATAATATGTAATAATGTAAAAATAATACTGTAAAGAATGTATAATAATTAAAATATAATATATAATAAAATATGTACTGTAATGTAATATAAATAATAGGAAAATGGAAACTATTTAGGGTTTGAAGGGCCAAATATAAGCCAATAGGTATTAGTTGGATTGTTTTGATTGTTGTTTTTTTACATTACACCTGATCTAGCCAATCAAAATTCGTAATTTGCAGACATACACACAAACTAGGTCACTATAACTCTACAGTAATATCCTTCAGACAATAAGTAATAATAAATAAAAAAATAATTATAAATAAAAATATAAAATTGATAATGCGAAAATTTTAAAAATTTTAAAAATATGCAAAATATTGCGAAATATTGTGAAAAACTGCAGATTTATATGATAATATATGAAATATTACTTCCAGTGACCCCGAAATAAGATAATTAAATAGAGGTTTGCAATGTTTTATTTAGCCTATTTTACAATATTTTGCAATATATTTTGCATTATTTCACAATATTTCACAATATATTTTGAATATTTGAAAGAAATACATACTAAAATCTTTTGAAAGATTGCAGTTTTTTTAAAAAATTTTGCATTAATTGCAATTCTTTCGAAAGATTTCAGCATACAATTTCTTTCAAAAGATTTCATATATTTATTTTGCTGATGGTTATATAATAAGTATTCTAATCTTTTTAATATTCTTTTAATAAAGTTAAGATATAGTAGTACATTTTAAAATAAACTTTGCTACTTTTTTGAACTTATTTTTTGTAGAATATATCAAGTTTTCTAACAACTTTTTAACCTTTTTATAGTTTGCTAATTATAAAAAATTATTAAAATAAGAGTATTGCTATTTGTACTATAACAGTAAATTTTTTCTATTTGTACCATGTAAATCATCACTTAAATATTTTAAATTTTAAAAACTTTTATTAATATTATCTTCATGAGTTATTGACCAAATTTGTTAAAATTTTTTTTAATAAAAGTTACTGTAAACAATTTTAGCATTAAAGATATCTCTGCAAGTTTTTAATAAAAATTTTTTTATTTGCATTTTACAGATCTGTAGAATTAATATATATAATAGCTATAGGCTATATGTAGCCATACTATTAATATAGTTTTTTTATTGAAAATTTTGCAGCTTTAGGGTTAGGGCTAGAGTTAAAATTAGAATTATAGTTAGACCTCTTTAAATGCATAGCTGAAGAACCTATAAAAACTTATACATTTGGAAAGGTATGCGTTTAAAGAAGTAATCTACAAGCAAACATATGAATTGGGGCCAAGTCAAAACATGCATTTAGAGAGGTTATGCATTTAGGGAGGTTGCATTTAAAGAGGTCCAACTGTAGTATTATGTTAGAGTTAGATTTAAAATTAGAGTTAGAGTTGAATTTTGAACAGATTTAAGATAAAATTGCGAAAGGAGCATTTTTGCTTAGTAATATAATAGGGGTTATCTAGTAAAATTTTAAGATATATATAATTATTGATTTTGGCTATACATAGCCACAGCTACAAATAACTTTTTCCAAAATTAAAATAAAAAAATTTTATTGAATTTGGTCAAGAACTCGCAAAGATATCTTCAATTAAAGTTTTTTAAAAAATTTTGGTATAGCTTTTTTGTGAAATATATTTTAAAAATAAAAAAATTTTTCATCAAAGATATCTTTATGAGTTCTTGACCAAATTTGATGAAAATTTTTTTATTTAAATTTTATGGACTGATAGAATTAAAATAAAAAAAGTTTCATTGAATTTAGTTATAAACTTATAGAGATATCTTTAATGAAAGTTCTTGTAAACAATTTTGGCACAGCTTTGTTAAATATATTTTTAGAAGTAGAAAACTTTTATTAAAGATATCTTTGTGAGTTATTGATCAAATTCAATAAAAATTTTTTATTTGAATTTTGCAGATTTGTAGAACTAAAATAAAAATTTTCATTAAATTTGGCCAAGAACTTACAGAGATATCTTTGATGAAAGTTGTTGTAAACAATTTTGGCATATTTTTTTTTGTAATACAGTATGATATATATTTTTGAAAATAAAAAAACTTTCATCAAAAAAATCTTTATGAGCTCTTGACCAAATTTGATAAAAATTTTTTTATTTAATTTCTATGGATTTATAGAATTAAAGTAAAAAAATTCATTGAATTTGGTTAAGAACTCACAGAGATATTTTTGATAAAAGTTTTTATAAACAATTCTAATACAGTTTCTTTGTTATATATACTTTTAAAAGTAAAAAATTTTATCAAAAATATTTCTGTGAGTTTTTAACCAAATTCAATAAAGTTTTTTATTTTAATTCTACAGATCAGTAAAATTAAATAAAAAATATTTTATTGAATTTGGTCAAAAACTTGTAGAAATATCTTTAATAAAAGTTTTTTTTATTTCTAAAAATGTATATTAGATAAAAACAAAGACCAGAACTCTTTCTGACGATCCTTTATACCAAATTTTTCACAAACCCTGACCTATGAAAACTTATTAACTAAGTTGGTATGTTAAAAATTTACTTTGAAGTTAATATATTTTTATATAACAAAAGCTTTATTTAGAAGCATCTTGAATAAAGGGTTTCAGATCAGATTTAAGTAAACTGAAATAGAGTTAAAAAAGATCTTTCCTTTTGAGTTTGACTTTTTGGATAAAAGACTTCGTTACTATAAAAAATGTAGTAAGCAATAACTCTGAAATTTTTTGTCAGAAGCTACAGAAGCTTAAGCAAAAATAGACTTTTGGTCAGATATATTATTTTTCTAAGCGTAACTTTTACACTCTTTACAATTTTAGTACTCTCATTATTTCTTCATGGTCTTTACAAAATTTTATCAAAAAGTAGAAAATCTAGCTTACTCCCCTCAAAAGATCGATAATATTTACTTTGTTCAAATTGGAAAGGCATCTACCTAATTGGAATCAAGTTACAAGTGAGTTTTGAGTCCTGTGAAATAAACAATGAATGATATGTGAGATAGTTTGGAGAAAAAAACTCTATAATGAAATTCTTTCTAGAAAATTCTAGAAGGTGCATCTAGTTTTGCTATATATTTAGTGCTTTAATGAATTTTATTTCATGTAGCATTAAATAATTTTTAAGTTTTTATAGGTTTAGATTTAGGTTTAGACTTAGTTAGTTTTCTTTTTATTTGTTTTTTAGCTTATCTTGTCATTACAGAATTTTCTTTGTTTTTTTAATCTTGTATCGTTTTTTTTCTTTTCTTCTTTTTTTTGGTATTCATATAGATTTTGTTGTTTTCTTACCTTTTTATACTCTTTTATTTTTTTTATCTGTCTTCTTTTTTCTTTTGTTTGGTTTAAGTATATTATACATATCACAGATATTAATCTAAGTAAAAGAGATTTAAAGAGAATTTTGCTTGACAGGATTAGCTAAACATTCTATAAAAAATTAGTACAACAAGTATATCTAAATATCCTTGAAGCAGCTGGGTAGGATCAGACTTGAAATTAAATTAGAAATTAGTTTAAATAGTTGAACATTGTACTCAATTTTCTACTATACCAAGATTTAATAAAGTACTAGCGAGCCTATTAAAGAGAAAAAAAATATATATATATATATATTAGTTATATTATATACCAAAATTGTTAAATAGAACTTTAATCGAAGATATCTTTGTGAGTTCTTGACCAAATTCAATAAAAATTTTTTTAATTTAATTCTACAGATCTGTAAAATTAAAATAAAAAAAATTTATTGAATTTGGTCAAAAACTCGCAAAGATATCTTTAATGAAATTTTTTTACTTCTATTATAAAGAAGCTGTATTAAAATTGTTTACAAAACTTTTATCAAAGATATTTTTACAAGTTTTTGGCCAAATTTAATAGAAATTTTTTTACTTTGATTCTAAAAATCTATAGAATTTAAATAAAAAATTTTTATCAAATTTGGTTAAGAACTCATAGAGATAACTTTAATGAAAGTTTTTTTTATTTTCAAAAACATATATAGTATTACAAAGAAGCTATGCTAAAATTGTTTATAAGAACTTTTATTGAAGATATTTTTGTGAGTTCTTGACCAAATTCAATAAAAATTTTTTATTTTAATTTTACAGATTTGTAGAATTAAAAAAAAAATTTTTATTGAATTTGTTAAAGAACTTGCAAAGATATTTTCAATAAAAGTTTTCTGCTTCTAAAAATATATATTATAAAGAAGCTATGCCAAAATTGTCTACAATAACTTTTATCAAAAATATTTCTGAGTTTTTGGCCAAATTCAATAAAAAATTTTTTATTTTGATTTTATAAGTCCATAGAATTTAAATAAAAAAAATTTTATTGAATTTGATCAAGAACTCATAGAGATAGATATTTTTAATAAAGTTTTTTTTATTTCTAAAAATGTATATTACAAGAAGCTATGCCAAAATTGTTTACAAAAACTTTTAACAAAGATATCTCTGTGAGTTCTTAACCAAATTTAATAAAAAATTTTTTTATTTTAATTTTATAGATCTGTAGAATCCAAATAAAAAATTTTTATTAAATTTGGTCAAGAGCTTATAGAGATATCTTTGATAAAATTTCTATTTTTAAAAATATATATAACAAAGAAGCTGTACCAAAATTGTTTATAGGAAATTTATTAAAGATATCTCTATGAATTCTTGACCAAATTTGATGAAAATTTTTTTATTTTAATTCTATAAATCCATAAAATTCAAATAAAAAATTTTTATCGAATTTGGTCAATAGTCTATAAAAATAAAATTAACAAAAGTTTTTAAATTTAAAATATTTAAATGACAAAATCAAAGTGATCTATATGGTGCAAATATAAAAAGATTTACCATTATACAAAATTCATGGTACAATTAGTGTTTACTATGGTACAAATAACAATACTTTAAAATAAAATATAAAAAAATTAAAATAAATATTTATAAAAATGAAATTAACTAGAAAAAGGTCATTTCATCTCTAATCTAGCAAATTTTTTATGATTCTTTCTTGCAAAGAGTACAGCAAGAAAAAAGTTGGAACTATAAGATTAAATTAAATAAACCTACAATTTTAAAAGAAATTTGTACTGTATATACAAATTTAGACAATTGGTAATTGTTTTTGCAGATAATATGACTTGGCTTGTAAAAAATAAAATAGAAATAAGCAAAATTTTTAGAATTGCAGAAGAGTTTTTTTAAATAAACAATATACAATTTAATACAAGGTTTGCATTTAGAGAGAGCCAATTAAATTGTAGCTTTAAAAATTAGATCATCAAGTTTGTATAACTTCTAATAACAACTGTATAACCTATTTTAAATACTAAAATTTAATTGGCTATGTGCATTTAGGGAGATTAGTATGATATAAAATGTTTTTAAAAGAACATGCATTTACAAAATATACTATAGGACGTGCATTTAGCACTAATAACATCTTACAAAAAAAATATGCATTTAGAGAAATATTGCATTTATAAAGATTGCATTTATAGAGGTCTGACTGTAACTTTTTATATTATACCAACCTTTCTAAATGTATATAGCTAATCAAATTTAACAAGGCCTAAAAGAACAATTTAGAATGTATAGCATTGCTAAAAGTGAAAGAACTTGATATTAGCATTCAAATGAATACAGAACTATGAATTTTACCTAGTGCTAGTATTCCAATTAGGGTATTTTTAGAGGGAAAACAAGCAATGTACCACTACCAGAAACTTCAGAAACTTAATATATTTTTTGTAAAGTAGCTATTTACAAAGAGTGGTAACAAATTATTAATATAGCAAGAATTAAAATTGATGAGAAATAAAATGAGAAAAAGAAAAAAACCAAAATGGTTCAAAGTAACTAAAGAGAAGGTTCTGCTTAATCAGAAAAGTAAAAATATTAAACTAGCCTATAGGCAGGAAGAACATAATATCTTAGATCTAGTTATAAAAAGTTAATACTTTTACAAAATAATTAGAAAAGAGAATAGGTTTTAGTCAATAGTAGTGAAAACAAATATGAGATTATAAAAGTAACAAGAAAGAAAAAAAAGGTTCTTGCTGAGTACTGAAGTATACAACTACAGAAAAACATAAAGATAGTAAAATTAAAGCAGTTTTAGAACTGCTTATTAGTGGATAAAGAAAATAAATCAAATTGCAAAAAATGGATAGGGGAGTGACAAAAATCAGGTGATTTTTTAGAGAAAGAGGGAGTAAAAAAAAGTAAATTTATATATAAGGAACCTGACTATTTATATATTAAAGGAGAAGAAGAGAGAGTAGGCCTCTGATAAAAAATAATCAGATGATTATCGTAATGACACGGCCCATAAATAAAAAAAGATAATAATAGTTCTGACCAAGTCAAATACCAAAAAAAACAAAAGATATCTTAATCTCTTAGAAGATTTTCTAGAAAATTTAAAAAAAAGTACAGGCAAAAGGACCAAAGTTGAAAGGAAGAAAAGTGAATTATCTTATTTCAGACCAATTAAAGATTATGTAGTTGAATTGATTTGTAGTCAAGGTCTACTAGAAGATACCTTTAATATTTTATGTACTCAAGCTTATAAAATCATAAATCAGAATAAGAAGCACTTCATTTTTATATAGATAGGTCATTGTACAAAGAAAATAACCAAAAGGCAGTGATAGAAGCTGGTTGGCTTCTGGAAGATTCAAAGAAGGAAATAGTTTTAAAAAAAGGTTTTTGTAAAATAAATAGCTAGCCTTTATTGACAAAGTCAGAATTAATTGCAATTTTCTTAGTTCTTTTAGTAGTACTATTTAATAGTAGTATAGTAATTGATACAGATAGTACAGTAGCTATAGCAAAGATAAAGAAAAAAGAGAGACTAAATGTGACAAATAGATGGTACAAGATTAAGAGCTATGATATTTTAATATGAATTTAGAACCTAATTCAAATGAAAAAAGTGTCTCTTGTACTTAATAAGATCAAAGGAAATAGTGATAATAAGTGGAATTATGAGGCAGACCGTTTAGTAAAAAGAGAAGCTAGAAGTAGAAGTCATGTAAACCATTCTACAAGAAACAAATAGATAGATAAAGTGCAAGATTTTGTAAAACTAGCTCCTAATTGAAACAAAAATCTGAGCATTCATTAAGAAGTTCAAAATGCACAGATTGGCACAAAATAGAAAGCTTCTAAAGTTTAAAAAAACTCAAATCAAATAAAAAGGTAGAATAGCATAATTGGCCATTATTCTGTCTTATATGAGAGATTTGATATAAACCAAGTATAATTCTCTAACAAGAAGTAGATATTATTTTTTTTGGATCAAGTCTTTGTACAATAAGCTTTTAGTAATACAGATTTTATACTGAAAAAGTTCAAAAGCTTATAAAAACAAAAGCTGCAAACTATGTAAAGAAGGAACCATAGAAATATTTAATTATTTAATAAGCTACAAAGCATTTAAATAGAACTAGAAAAGCATTAAAATAGTAAACAGAAGTTGTTTAAAAAAGCTCAAACAGGAATACAAAAGTAAGCTTTTTTAAAAGCTTTTAAAGACCTTTTTTGGATCAAGGCTAAAGAATAAAGTCCAATCTTGAAGAAACCTAGTTAGAAAATGGTTTAGCTCAAATGTATTTAATAAAATCAAAAAGATGAGTTTACCAATAAAAAAGCTCAATAGTACTATCAAAAGCATACTTTATACAGTCAGGCCTCCATAAATACAATCTCCATAAATGCAATACCTCTGTAAGGAAAGTGTAGTAAATCACATATTTTCCTAGAAGGGGATCCCCCCATTTATCATGTCCTATATATATATATAGTCTAAATAGCCAATAATATTGAAGTAAATATTTTTTTAAAAAATTTTAATTTTTCTGTCGAACGTAAAAATCAAAAGTCAATTAATAAAAAGCTTATGAAAATTTTATAGTAAGTATATTTTGACCTGCTAAATAAGGTTACTTATGCGATTTGCTTAGTAAAATTTAGACTTTACTATGTAGCAATGTTTGTCAATTGTGTGGTGAATGTATTTGTTTAAAAAATTTTAATTTTCTGTCGAACGTAAAAATCAAAAGTCAATTAATAAAAATTCTCCAATATTTATAAAAAATTTATAGTAAGTGTATTTTGACCTGCTGAATAAGGTTAATTATGCGATTTTAATCGATTTGCTTAGTAAAATTTAGACTTTATTATGTAGCAATGTTTGTCAATTGTGGGGCGAATATATTTTTTTAAAAAATTTTAATTTTTCTGTCGAACGTAAAAATCAAAAGTCAATTAATAAAAAATTCTCCAATATTTATAAAAATTTTATGATGAGTGTATTTTGATCAGCTGAATAAGGTTATATATACGATTATAATCGATTTGCTTAGTAAAATTTAGACTTTACTATGTAGCGACTTTTGTCAATTGTGTGGCGAATATATTTTTTTAAAAAATTTTAATTTTTCCGTTGAATGTAAAAATGAAAAGTCAATTAATAAAAAATTCTCCAATACTTATAAAAATTTTATAGTAAGTGTATTTGACCTGCTAAATAAGGTTAAATATGCGATTTTAATCAATTTACTTAGTAAAATTTAGACTTTACTATGTAGCAACTTTTGTCAATTGTGGAGTAGCTTATTTTTAGGTCAAAGACGTTTTTGAGTTTTTTTTAAATATTATAAAATTTGATTGGTCAATAATTCTATCACTAGGGGGGTCAGGACCTATGTAAACCCTAATCATATAATTTACTGCACTTCCCTAAATACACATTTTTTTCTTTTCTATAAGATATTATTCTAAATGCACATTCTATATTTTGGAAATACATATTTTTTCAAATAATATTTTATATCACACTAATCTCTTTAAATGCATATAGCAAATCTTTTAAAGCTGCAATTTAATTGGCTCTTTCTAAATGCAAATCTTTTTAAATGCACATTGTAGGCTTGTCTCTATGAGTTGTATTTATAGAGGTTTGTTGTATAGTATGAAATAGCTTCTATAACTTCATATTGTAAGAATGCTATAAAATGGTTACAAAATAAAAAAAGAAAGAAGATATTTGTAAAAATGCTAAATAAAGTATAGTAAGAAAAAAAACAGCCAGAAAGCCAGGTTCTCATCTTGAAGACAAATAGAAAAAAAGTTAGAAAACTAAAGAAAAAAAAGTAATATCTGGTTTAACAAAAGAAAAAAGTAAAAAATATATAAGTTGTAGAGCAAAACAATTTTGCAATATATAAAAAATAGTTATAAGCTATTTTGATTTATTTCTTGATGGAGCTGATACAGAAACCTGGTTTACTAGTAAACTAGTATAACAGGTTGCATCTAGATACTTATAAAGCCATCAGATAATATCAGGCTTGCAATACGTTAAATATTTAGCTACAAATCTTTTTATCTTTTATTGTAATTTTTTAATATCTTTTAATAAAAGCACTAGCAAAACTGTCAAAGCCAGAAATAAATAAATAAATATTTAAAAAAATTACCTTTTAAAAGGTTTTTTATTTGTAATACGGTATCAAAGTTTTTTACCAAATTTTTTTTAAGTTCTTTTAAACAATTTTTTAATTTAAACTACTTGTGATATAAGTTGTCTTAGTTGGAAGATAATTTCATTTTGATTTTTTAAAATTTTAAAAATTATTCTTCCTAAGGTGATCATAGAGTTTGGAACCGGGTCAAGCAAAATCGGGTTAACTACGGTTGGTCAGTTCATCCAGTTGATGATATGGCAACCCGGTTGAAAATGGGTAAGAACAACAGCCTATAAAATTCATTAGTTTTAAGCAAATTTAATGATTGCGAATGACAAATTAACATAAAATTAGCTTTTTATCATCATCACGCCCTTAATATTCTGCATAAATCTGTATAATGACACCTATTTTTGGAAAAATTTGGACTGTACCTATAAAAGCAAGTATATATATAATTCAATTTATATTTTACTGTATAAAGCAAATATACCTAATTACAAATTACGGATGTCTTTTAAAAATAACATCTCACCCACCAATTCCGGATCAAGGTTTGTACGTTTTACTGTAATATTGTTTCCAACGTGGGTTCAGATAACTTTGGACATATGGTGATTGTGTTTGACTATTCTCTTTATTACAGGATTCTTCCTGTTTATTAATGTTTTTGTTTTGTGCTATATTTATTTATTATTAAATTTTAAAGAATTACATATAATTACATTATATTACGACATTATTTATCCAGTATGCTAAATTTATTAATGCAAAGTATTAGTCATTTAAACTTTATTATATATTAATAATTAACTCATGAGTACTCACAGAATAAAAAATAAAAAATTTATTTGAACTCAGATTATTCGAGTTACGAGTTGACGAGTCTAGTTACTCCTATACTAACCAATTTCAAAGTTATACAGATAACCCAGGTGACGATTTGTCACATATAAAAGTTCTTCAAAAAATTGTATTTATTTGTAAAATTTAATATATAATATATAATCAATTTATTATCTGTTATTTAACTATAAATTTTTTTATACTTTATATACTAAAATTTTTTTTAATAATAAATGTTACAACCCATATAGTTTATGAGAATTTAAAAGCCACAGTTCTAATTCAGTTGATATATAATAAGCTTGATTTTTTGTTAAGTAAATTGAACAAAGTTTGCTAAATAATATGTTCATTACACTAAATTATATATAATATAGAATTTTTACAGAATTTGAACAAGATTTTATTAATAGACTTGGCTGCTTAAATGTAAGATATGTACAAAAAATTAATTTTATTTCTATGAACCATGTATCTTGAAACTCTGTAATTCAATTTTGAACAATTTTGGTACTATTTGAATCATTTCACTGAGACAATTCGAATGATACCTAAATTATCCAAATTGGATTGCAGAATCACAAAATATACAATCTACAGAATAGATTTGATCATAGAAACACTTTATATTTCTGGATCCTGTAGTCCAAGTTGAATAATTTTAGCACCATTAGATTTATCTCAGTAAACAATTTAAATAATACCAAATCATCCAAATTGGATCACAGGATCATAAAATACACAATTCTACAAAATATATTTGATCTCAAAAAATAATAAATATATCTTTTATTTCAGGATATTGTGATCTAATTCAGCTAATTTTGGTACTGTTAGAATCATCTTAATGAGCCAATTTGAATAATACCAAATTATCCAAATTGGATTATAGGATTATAAGATATCACAAAATATTATAATCTACAAAATTAGTGTGAACTATGGAATGAGGTATGATTACTTTAATACTTTATTTAAAATTAATTATAATTAATAAAAAGATTTAAAAAATAAAAAATAATTAAAAAATAATTTCAAATTAAGTTCACAATATTTAAATATTTGTGCAAATTTAATAGAACTTACTATTTTACTTCCTTCTATTCTAAGTTCAACTAATTACTTTACAGATTATATTATTAACAAAAATTCAAAATAAACCTATTAAAACTAACAAAAAAAGTTTATAAACCTAAGAAAAATCTAAAAAAACTCCTGAAATAATTACTATTCCAATATTTAAGACAATAAATATTATTTATAGTTTGTTAATAAATATGGTTCAAGATCTTAAATTAAACAAATATTAGATAGAGTATATCTATATAAATTAATATATAATTAATTAAATAATATAATTACCAAAATAACTATACTATGGTTTTTAATTTAGCTCATGAGTTTCAAGAATCTAACTAAAAAAAAGTATATTTTTGTTTTTACTACTATTCTCTTCTAGATTTAAATTATCAAAAAAAGAACCAAATTTTTATTCTTGTCTTATCACAGTTACATGGTATCACAAAAATTTTTGGTAGTGCATAAAAAGTTCGTTAAAATCGCATAGTGGGAACATTTCATGACCACATTAATTGTAATAGTTTATCGTATAATCATTATCTCATTTCTATTAATAATATATAATAACTATATCGGGCATAGAGTGGGAAGATCGTAATTGTATAAATATAGCAATTATTTAATAAAGTGAAGAAGAGGAATAATAACTAACATATAACATAACAAAGAACCAGTAGTCGATTAATGAAATATTGTCTATTTCAATGATTATACTTTCCTTAATTCCCAACTATCATTAAACTCGAATCCCCTAATAAAACATTTGTCCCACATAACCAGGACCCCGAATAATCTATGTGAGGTCAATAGTTGAAAAATAGCTAATAGAGGACTGTTTTTCAAAAAAGATTATATTTGAAAAGTAGGTATTGGAGAAAAAGGTTATATTTGAAACCCACTAAATGGCAAAATAGGTATATTTTAAAGAATGCTAATGGTGGTAATTTTTATAAATGTTATATTTGAAATGTGCTAATGAAAAATCTGGGCTATAATAGTAATCCGGCAGGTAAAAAGAAGAGAGGAGTAAAAGGAAGAGAGGGGTAAAAGGAAGAGAGTGATAAAAAAAAGAGAGAGGAGTAAAAGGGAGAGAGGGTAAAAGGAAGAGAGGATAAAAATTGGTCAAAACGGCCTTTTTTTTTTTTTTCTAAGTTTTTTGGCTCAATTTGTGGTATATATATTTATAATCCACGGCAGCTTACGGATCAAATGGGCTTAAGAGATTTTGAACTTTAAAAAAATTTTTTTTTTAGAAAACATTCTGTTTTTTTTTTTTTTT
>QKWP01000093.1:355891-373328 GCA_003550325.1 Gigaspora rosea | reverse complement strand
AGTAGTCCGAAGGTAAACGTCTAAAGGAGTAATGTTCACGCAGTGTCGCAATAAGCTGTTGAAATTCTTCTTCACTCTGTGGTGCACAAGGGAAGAGGTGTCTTGTAGCTGAGTTGAGGGCTTGTGGTGTATGTGGGAGTCTTTCTTTCCCTGCAGGCAAGTCAAAATATTGTGGTGGGATTTTCTCCTCAAGTTTGTAATAAGTCTGTAGTTTTTGCCTGTAGTCACTTAAATGTTTTAACTCAGACCAGTCTGAGATCGGGAATAAATTTCTAACGGTAGGGTGTAGGTCTTCTAACCGTTCTGGTAGGGGCGCGTTGGGAAGGTCGAAGTAAGTATCTGGGAGCTGTTCGAAGTTGTATATTTTCTGCAGAGCGGTAACTGTAGTTCTGATGTGTTTTCTACTAGTTAGTGGGAGTGGTTGTAGCAAGGCCGCGAGAAAATCCTGGTCTATCAAGTGGGGTTCCTTAGGAAGTGGTTCGCGAATTGAGCTGTGGGCAGCAATTAGGTGGGTCCTAGTTTGTTCGAATGTAACCGTAGGAGTTAATTTGGCCAAGTAAAGGCAGTAGAACAGACGACAGGTACAATCATGAGGTTTTAGAAAAATGAAATCCATATTGCAGATGTAGTCTATAGCAATTTTTGTGCGTAGTTTTTCATATATCTGTTGATGGTTAAATTTATTGATGAACTTGACGTCATGGAACCTGCGGTATTTTTCTAGTGACATCTCGAAGAGAGATTCGAATTCTCTTTGGTGTTGTGGTGCAGTTTCTTTTGATCTGGAGAAGGAGCGGAAAAAGGCTGTATCGAGGTATGTGATTTTCTGGTTGATGGCCTCAGGAATGTTGATCTTAGATGGCTTATGACCGAGTTTATGTTCAAAAAATTTTTTTAGTTCTTCTGGGGAATTAAAAGCGTTGAGAATGCTTTCGTAGTTCCAGGTTTGTCTGTCCATTTCTAAGGTCCTTCTATTTGCTTTAACCCTGAGAGTAGCTGTATACTATTCCTCATCAGTTCGTGGGATGTGTTTTGTCTTTCGTTTGTGGGCCTGGCTGTAAAGTGTCCAGGGTTGGGGGTCGGTATCATTTGGCTCGATTGTAGCATTCGACTCTGTGTCCATCAAATCAGTATTGGTCGGAGGTAATTGTAGTCGAGATTTCTCATGCCATGGGTTGTCTTCCCACATTGAACCAGGGTTTAGTTGGGTCGGGGTATCGGTTTTGGGTGGGTCAGGGGTCAAGGAGTCGGGAACCGAGTCTTGTGAGAGAGTGAAATTCCCTTTTCTCACGGTTGTTGTGTTGAGGGGTGTTCCGGGTATGGTGGTAGTCTGTGATGTTCCCACGGTTGTTGTGGTGATGTGCATAGGTGATGTCATTGTGAAATCTGTCGGGGGTATGCTGGAATCCCCACTTTTTTCATTTTTGTCAGTGGTGAGAGGAGGGGTGGCGTGTTCTGTTGGGTAGGACCATGAATTTTCTTTATCTTTTTTTTGTTGGAGGTGCCAAAGAAGTAGTGATTGCGTCATTAGTAGGTGCGACAACATCTTGATAAGTAGTTGGTTGGATATCTGGCATAGGTTCTGGGCGGTTCTCGGGTTGAGACGCCATAGTTGAAAGGAAGTTATGGAATACTTCCGGTGTCGAAAGTATGGGTGTTCCTTTTCTTTTACTTATGTTCACTAGTAGTGACTGTTTAACAGAGTGGATCGTTCCCTGGCCCTTAGGGCAGCTTTAATTAATGGCACTTGACTATACTTTGTTTATTTTCTGAATCTGTGTTTTGTTTATTTATGATTTACAGGCCTAACCGGAAAGAGTCTTATTTTACAATATCTTGGCGAATTCTTTAAATATTGGTTTTAAAAATATAGTTTCTAATACAATATTTTAGTTTATATAAAGGATGACAACTTTCATTATTTGACTTTATATAATTTACTTGTAAAAATTAAGACTTATATTAGAAGAGAAAAATATAAAATTTGAGAAAACCTAATAAAAAATTTCTATAGTAAAAGTTCCAAAGCAAAAACTTTAAACTTTTATTACACCAAAGTTTTTTAATAATTTTAAAAAAATTTTATAATAAAGTTGATAAAACAGAACTAATATTATATTTTTTACTTAGAAAGTATATAGCTAAAATTAATATTTAAGATTTTATTTAAAAAATTTAAACTTTTAAA
The DNA here is from genome assembly GCA_003550325.1 of Gigaspora rosea. Classification (NCBI taxonomy): domain Eukaryota; kingdom Fungi; phylum Glomeromycota; class Glomeromycetes; order Diversisporales; family Gigasporaceae; genus Gigaspora; species Gigaspora rosea. The sequence continues at coordinate 371,140 of QKWP01000093.1, read as the reverse complement.
ATTTTCGCAGACAAATATGCCTGCATAACAAATTAAGGGATGTGGTATTTTAGAATTTTATATAGTAAATAAAAAAATGCTTCTGATAAATTTTTTTAAGATCTTGATCAATTTGTATAAAATTTATATAATAGGTAGTTTTAAATAGTTTGTTTATAATAATAAAGTTGCGCAATATCCATTGCTTTAAAAAAAATCAACTTTATATATAATTAAATTTTTGTAGGATGCTATGATTTTTGTAGGTTGTACAAAGAATTGATTGGTCAGATCATATGATGTTTACATGTAAATTATATGATATCATATAAATTGGTTACAAAGTTGATCTACAATCGATTTTATATGAAATTGGAAATTTGTACATCCTACTCTTAATTGTTTTGATTTTATGTTACATCTGATTTTATGATCTGCGGCAAGTGCAACAACATCGCACATGCGATCTATAAATTATTTCTTTTTTATATACAAAAATTTAATAAATATTCAAAAATTGGTTAGTAGGATTTTTTTTTATATTAATAATAAAATTATTAAAAAAAATTTTTAATAACCTCAATTTTTTGTGTAACATTAACTGTATTAAATTTAGAGATCATCTAAAGCCATGTACCCATGTGTCATTTTCGTATAAATCAACCAAACGGAGTCACGAAATTTTGTTTACACGGATCAGCTCGAAGAAATCAAAAAACAAAAAAAAACGCAAGAGCATAAAACGGCATTCTAAACCTATTTTGGGCCATTAATAAAAAATGTCGGGAAGGTAATTTTACCTATATTGATCCAAACCCCAACCCCAACCCTAATGCTAAACAGTCTCTGATATGAATTTTAACTAAAATTTCAAAAAATCACGTGGGACATGGCTTTAGCCATCCCCTAAATTTAGTACATCCCTATCTACATTTTTTATTATAAAATTACTAGTAATTTTTAAACTGTGGCTTAGCACAAAAAAATTTTACCAAAAAAGGAAAATTTTTTAAAAAAAATATAAAATCAAGAATAAAACTTAAAGTTATCAAACTTTTTATACATAATGCCCTATATCTGGCAAATTATAAAGAGTTATTTAAAATTATAATTAATTATTTAGATTATTAGATATTATAGCTAAAAAGCTATCTAAATTTAGTACAAAGTACTACTAGTAGTATGTCTAAATTCTATCCATTAATAAAAGAAATTGCTAAGGGTATAATTATTCTTATTATTTTGTTTACATGATAGATTAAATGAAAAAGTGTTATATAAATATATTATTAGAGACAGTACAGGACCCTGAAATATATAGATAGGTCAGATTAATTATAAAATTACTAAAAATAGAAAGATCTGCAGAAAAATTCTCAAAAATAAGCAAAAATCTATAAATAAAAAAGATTTGTATAAAAACCAAAAATAAGCAAACTACAAAGAACCCTCCCTATGTGCACGCTCTTGGGACTAAACTTTCATAACGTGCATTTAGAGAACAATAAGCAAAAGTACATTTATGGAGGTTATCCATATATTTGGGCCCAAATTTAAATGTGCATTTAGAGAGTGTGTGCACTTATAGAGGGTGCACTTAGGGAGAGTTCTCTGTAATACCTAGCCTACTACTCTAGTGGACTGACCAATTTTCACTGATTTGCAATATAGAACATTTGATAATCTGTTACATGATAGTGTTTAAAAAATCTTTGAACTCGTATAAATTAGGGTTAGACCCTATGACAAAGTTAAAGTTAAAAGGTTTTTTAAGTAAAATTTCTCAAGAAATTTTTTTATTAAAGTATTAAAAGTGGTTTCATATACAAATTTTCTTGATATAAGCAATTTTTGAAAAAAGCAACTGATTTGTTTAGATCTTTCTAACTGTAGATCCTCACGTGATCAGTAAAAATCTATTGGTGCTACTGGGGCAAATCTTACGTTTTTGATACTCCTGCACTTACTTTTTTGATACTTCTGTATGTACCCCAAAATTACTTTAGGGAAGTAACAAAAATCAGGTGATTTTTTAGGGGGGGAGGGGGGTAAAAAAAGTTAAATTATATATAAGAACCTGACTATTTATATATTAAGGAAGAGGGGGGGGGGTAGGCCTCTGATAAAAAATAATCAGGTGATTAATGACACTGCCCTTACTTTTTTGATACCGATCTGCATATATACACGTGACTTGTGTTACACAAAGGCCCAGTGCATTGTTTTTGCAAAAATAATTTTTGGTTACACATCGCTAATGTCGTATAACATTATACAAGTCTAATTTTGGTACGATAACCCGGTATTAAGCTTAATGCTGGTGGGCACTATCATGATAATGCTCCCGGTGGGGTTAGACATAATTCCGGCCCACCCTAACCCTAAATCTAGCAACATCCAATCACAGTACATATACTAGATGCATATGTCGTGTAACCAGTATATGTACTGTGATTGGATGTTGCTTCGAACAATTAGTTTTTAGGGTTCCTAGATTTAGGGTTAGGGTGGGCCGGAATTATGTCTAACCCCGCCGGGGCATTATCATGATAGTGCCCACCAGCATTAAGCTTAATGCCGGGTGAGGTTACCACTAGATTTAGGGTTAAGGTGGGCCGGAATTATGTCTAACCCCGCCGGGGGCATTATCATGATAGTGCCCACCAGCATTAAGCTTAATGCCGGGTTAGGGTACCACTAGATTTAGGGTTAGGGTGGGCCGGAATTATGTCTAACCCCGCCGGGGGCATTATCATGATAGTGCCCACCAGCATTAAGCTTAATGCCGGGTTAGGGTACCACTAGATTTAGGGTTAGGGTGGGCCGGAATTATGTCTAACCCAGCCGGGTGCATTATCAATGTATATTTTGGAGTCCTGTCAGTACTACAACTTAGAAATATACCAAGATTGTGTTCCAATACCTTGCTAATAATGTCTTTTATCTTTGCAAATTTTTGATAATAAGCAGATGCCTTATATTCATTTTTTTCAACTCCAATTCCATTTCCAACCATAAATATGTTATTAATATCTTCCATCTCTGCAGATTTTTAATAGTATATAAATGTCTTATTTTCATCATTTTCATCATTTTCTTTTAGATTCTCTTTTTCTAAAAGTTCTATTATAACAATAGAGATGATACATTTTTTTGCCACAATAATTACCATCACCCACCGACCTTTTACATCATCTCTTTGTTAATTGCAGGATATATTCCTGAATAATCATAGTAATAACCGGCATATTATATTTTTATTAATACTATCTTCTTTATACAACATATACACATTCATACTTTTTCCAGATTTGTGTGGCTGAACAATAGTTTCGCAGTACTTTGTAGATAATCTAGGCTCTAGTAGTAAAAAATCCATTATGATAGATAGATTTTGCATACTAAAACTTATAAATCTTTTAGATTCTGTAATTCTTTGATTATAAATCTAGGCGCAGTAATAAAACCATTTTTTTCGAAGTTCTCATTCACGAGGGTGAAATCCGCATCCACTTATTTGCGCGGGTAATACAAGCTCCTGGAGAGGAAATAGCCAATCGGAGAGTGCAAATTTTGACTATTCCGGATCAGCCCGAACACACGTAAAAGAAGAAAAAAGCGAAAATACGCAAAAACTAATGTTTAAATCTATCTTGCTGCACTAATTAAAAATGACGGGAATGAAATTTTACTTATACTTATATTAACCATCACTCTAAACTCATAGCCTCTAACGTTAAGGCCCTAACCCTAAAGTTTTATCTCACGCACTTGGTTTATTTACAAAATCGGATTTCCTTTTTGGTTTGTGTTACCCGCGCAAATAAGTGAAATCCGCGTTAACATATAAAACACACTATGCTAACGCGGATTTCACCCAAACCCTATGATCAAAGCGGGTTTTACTAGCTAGCTGTGCGGGTTTCACCCTGACATAATATAATTAAAAATTATGGCGCCAAGGAGCTAATCGAATATTTGCGAAATAAGGATTTGAAGCTCACAGAAACACAATTTGAAATAATACGTAAAGAGGAAATTACTAGTCTTGTGGATTTAAAGGAGGCCCAACAATAGTACTCAAAAATGTCATCGCGAATCTCAAAATGTAAGCGTACCCCGAATTGTTTGCATTATAATTATTATAGACCGTCACTAAAACTTTCACCCTTATAGCCAATATCCCAAAACAAATACTAGACTTGTATCTGTTTTCGTGGACAATTTCAATTTATTTATCGAAGGAAAGTATTTTGTTGGTCGTCTTGAAGAAGCAGATGCCTATGATCACCAAAGAGGTTCATACCAACTTAATCAGTTCTATATCGACCACGAACATCTTGTATCGATAGCACAAAAAGGACGACAAATGGGAACAAATCCAGTGATTGTTGACTCTCATCCAACTTCAAACGATTCGCTATGGGAACGAATTTGTCAACAAGATTTTCATGTGAAAGTTTATGATCGAAATATTGCAAATCAAGAAAAGATGGAACTTGGAGCTTGTATATTGGATGTCGTCCATTTTAATGATCCTGGTATAATTCTTTAGTTGTTGGTGATGATCCTATATTAGAGCGAGCCCTGGATTATAATTGGAAGGTTGAGGTCTGGTTTTGGTCATCAGGTATGAAAAATTGCTTTGCTTGAGTCATATAATTTTCCAAGCTAATGTTTTATTATTTATATAGGGATGTCTGCTGATCTTGAGAAAAGATCCTTATTTACTACCTGGATGACTTTTTACCGACATTTTTCATACGCGTACGGGCAAGATCCCACAGAAAAAACTATATCCTTGAAATAACTGATGGTGAAACACTTGTAAAATGGAAGAACGATAAAGTAATGGAATGTTTTATTTCATTAGAATTATTTGGATGATGGCTAAGAAAGTAGGACAAGAAGGACTGATATATGCTTGTACTTCGATAATAGAGCAAATATGGAATCTAACCATTCAGATTTGAAGGTTTGGGAAAAATTAAAGAAAAAGAAAAGTTAATTAAAACAATATTTCTAGAAATCAAAATTCCATGTAATAAAATAAATTCTACCCTTAATATTAATAATGAGGACTTTTACAATAAAAGAATAAACATTGATCATCTGTTCCGGAGATTTATTAAAAAACCTCTTGAAAATTAGGTATTCCGTATTAATCGTTTCGGCGACTTATGTTTCAAACTTAAATTCGGATAATGTTGAATATGTAGCAATTTATTTTGGAAACAATATACAAACTTAAGGCACGGCGTGTCAAGCAGAAAATTTAGTGGTCACCTGTACTGAAGGCATAGTAAATGCCGGACAATAAGTATCGTTCTTGATTCATGTTATATTATATAATTAAACTTACTGTGACTTATTAATTGCTGGTATTCGCTATAGATACATTGATTGTCCAGATTTTGAATTACACCAACATGTCACTAATTCATAGAGTCAGTGAGCCTAAAATCAAACCTTCAAATTCTGTATTCCACACTGGAATCAGATATGATGCTTGTGAAAAGGCTATTCATAGTATTAGGAAACTGCGTTGATTTTAAAGATTCTATTAATCAAACATGATGAAAATCACTTCATAATAAAAACCAATTCGATCAGATTACATTATTTAAATTTTATTTGTATAGCCTAACACGTTTTATTTCATTATAATAGGTTTAATTTTTTCAAAGCAATAACGATCCTTACAATAGCATTTCGAAATTTTGTAATAAATCAATCTGTAAAAATTTTTGCCCAACATGAAAATTGTAATTATTTGTAGCTATATTAGTAAGGACTGGTAGGAACCTGTATTTTGAATTTAATATAAAAAACTTTTTTGTCACTCATATTATCCAATTATTTTAAATACTATCGCATGAAAGATCGGCGCAAATTTTTTTAATCGATCAGGTTTTAAAAGATCATTCAGACTTAAAAAAAAAATCCGATGTTTATGGCTTAGGTGCCATTCTCTGGGTGATTTCAAGTGGCTATAAACCATTTGAAACATGTCAGGTCAGGAAATATCGAAATATTGTAGGGAGCAAGAGCATTTTACTTATTTGCGCAGGTAATACAAACCCAAAAGGAAATCCGATTTTGTAAATAAACTAAACTAAGTGAGATAAAAATTTAGGGTTAGGGCCTTAACGTCAGAGGCTATAGGGTTAGATTAATGCTTACTATATGTAAAATTTCATTCCCATCATTTTTAATTAGTGTACCAAGAACGATTTAAACATTAGTTTTTGTATATTCGTTTTTTTTTTTCATTTTTACGCGTGTTCGGAATAGTCAAAATTTGCACTTTTCGATTGGCTATTTCCTCTTCAGGAGTTTGTATTGCCCGCGCAAATAAGTGGATGCGGAGTAGAGAGGCGTCCATAGAAAATATGCCATCTGAATACACTATGACTTTCCTTTTTTTAACATAACTAAGCATCTAACCAAATCTATCGTGATTGTTAAAGCTTACTGTATGAAGCAGCAAGGTCTGAGGTAGTGACGTCACTACGTCACTCTTACGTCATATAAAAATTGAGGTAGTGACGTCAATACGTCACTCTACACCCCTGCCTTTTGTTAATTGATGTTCTAATGTCTGCGACTCTAGTGCTGACACGAGGGCTAACACGATAGAGTGCGCCTCTGATGTAATATAGTAGGCTCCAGGAAGTAAGTGGCTTTTTTATCTTAATCAAAATGTAAAATTTTAATAAAGAAATAGGGAATCCGTCTTCATCATAAAGTAGCATAGTCGTAATATTTTCCGTTAAGTCAACACTATCATTAGCTCGCTCTTATAGCATTACTATGCCTATTAGAAACCTCGTTATACGTTCAATTCATATAACTTCAAGTAGCGGTTGAAGCCACACAGTACATTCATAATACGTTGTTCTCCCAATCCAATCGTTACAATGAAAATAAGAAAAGTCATCCAGAATAAGCACTATTTTGAGGACTTAGATGGTTTCTAACAAGGAAATAGATATGAATAACGAAGTATTTTTTTTTTTTTTTTTTTACAATATAGGTACATATACGTAGTTAGTTCAATTTCGGGGACTCACGTGAAAGGTTTTTTTTTTTTTCTCAATCACCAAGAGAATTTATCTTTGAAGATTTTTAGTATTCTAATAATAATAATAATAGAAAAAAAAAAGGCTTAATATCGATATGGATAGGGCTCATGGAAATCGAAAAGTAAATCAAAATCCAAAACCTAATCCAAAACTAAATCGAAATCGAAACGCCAATACGGTGGAAATTCAAAATAATCACAGGAGATTACACAAGTCATATAACAAGTTATCTCAGTATATACACTTAAATACAGTCGTTTCTCTCATTCACAAAAAAACAAGACCCACTTCTCCACTTAGCACAATATCCACTTTAATAAAACACCTTCTAGGTTCTCACGTACTAGAAACGATGTCGTTACCAGTAGAAATATTGAACCAAACCGATTATAAAATCTTATTATCGTAACCTTAACAACGCAAAAACAGTCAAGATGATAAGCAAATGGGCTCAAAGAACTTTAGAAAAGTGACATTAAATTTTTTTTACCACTATAAACTCTAAAAACTTTACGAATTATTCAAGAGATAGGACTTTGAATAAACATTGTATTCTTTCTTTGATATAATCCTTGAAATGAGCAAAAATTTGTTTGGAGCATTCTCTTTAGCATTATCTATTAAGTTGCAAAAATCAGCAACAGATTTGGAACAAGAAATCCAATCGTGCTCTGTCAGCCCTTAATTTGCACCATTAAGTTACCTAAGAAAGATGCGATAGTTATTGATCAAATCGAAAAAATGGATGTTCCTGGTGAAATCATTTTAGAATCAGGAATCAAAATTTCGCTATTAGATGGCATTTAACTAGAGGAGTATTTTATCTATTGTCGAAGGAAGAATCTCTCAATGGATCGAAGATGAATACGGAAGCAAGTATGATGAATTAAGAGATGCCATGGAAAAACCGTAAGTTTTTGAAAACATGTTTGATTCAATAAGTTGGTCTGTTGATCGAAATCGTGAAATCGGACAAAAGGATGTAAAAAACTTGAAGGAAAGAAAAGCTTCGAGACGCTCAAACGATTAGCGGTTTCAAAATTATTGCCCTTATTGAAGGCCTAAACTTGATTTTGCGAATTCAACCCTGCCTCTGCTATTGGTTAAAATTTTAATTTATTTAAATAAAATAATATAAAAAAAAATAAAAAAAAGGAAAAAACCAAAAAAAATGAAGATTAACCGCGCCTCCAATCAACATCACACGGATAAGGCTATAAAAATGATTGATGTGACATGGACAATACGCGGGTGGAGGCATGTCAAAAGCAAGAGAACTTTGTACAAACCACATCCTAACTTCGTTAATTATATAAGCATTAATGATGAAGTGGGAAGACATTAATGAAGTGCTCCATTCAAATATTGCCTTAAATTACACTATATATTGGTAGTAATAACATTTCTCTGAAGGTGGAGAAACGTTTTGCAAGAATTTATCTTCTTTATCTCGATTATAATTCCATTACTCAGAATGTTAAAAAATGAGTATTGGGCTGGGATTTGAAGAAAAGAAGGAAATGCTGACGTTATCTTCTAGACCTCATGAAGCTAAGAAAATTCAAATTTTTTAACTCCTATTCTATACTCTTTTTTAATTCCGTTATCATCTTTATTTTCTTCCTTTACCTTCTCTATGACAGTATCATGGTTTAACGGAGGTTTAGTGGCATAGAGATAAACGAGATTGTTATTGTAATATAAAGAAAAGAAATGAAGTATAGACATAGACTAAAGTATGTACAATAGTAAATAGTCCCTTATTAATGTGATTCTAAAGTATAAAAGTGCTGTTTTTCGCGTTTTCAATAAAGTTTTAGACTTTGATGTCTTTAATGAATTGCGAATAAGAATCAATCTCCCGGGTTAAATTTGAGCTTTTGAACTTAAAGTGAATCATTTCTATAACATTACGGCGCGCGCGTTTGTAAATTTAATTATAATAGACACTACTCTAACCTATTTTTCCACTAACTTAAATTTATCGTTAACACATTTTTTTCACTATCACAACCCATTTTAAATTGATCATTACTTATTAAAAATAATTATATGTTTTTCTAATATATTTTTGATCAGAATAATAAGTTAACGCATGAAGTCAAGTATTCTATAGATGATTCAAATTTTGGAAACTTGCCGTAATGATATACATTATTACAATAATAACAATAAAATGTATTTTATAACTAAGAAGAACGTTAGATATAATTGCTCTTCATACTTTCTTGGCATTCGTACCTCATTTTTTATTTATTATGGAAACTATCCCATCCCTACCCGTGACTACGCGCAGTTACCAAATGTTTGTGTAAGGGACTCGGCTAAGGAATCTGACAAGCTCTAATCTAGGGTTAATTGAGTTTTGCCCTTTACAATACTTATGACAATTTTAATAAATAAAATCAGTATCAGATTAACTATTGTAAAACTTCAACTTTCATTCTATAAAAAAAATTTTTGCCAACTCAATTTTGCGTTATTCCTAAGATTAGTCATGAATGGTGACTTCATATAGCTTAGAATTTTGCACAACAATAAAAAGTTTTGAGATAAGCTTGAGTAGGTTCATAAATACAAATGATACTTTAAATGCCTCCAATGGTTATTGCTATTGAACATAAAAAATTCTTTATATTAATGACATATTAGTAATTTAGTAAACAAGGTTATGTTACTTAATATGTAATTTTTTAATTATGTTATTTGTTGTTATATAATGAACTAGATACGAAATTTGTAGATTCAAAATTAGCTTAATTGTATTTTTTTAATAGCTATTTCAAAATAATCATATTATATCGCTCAACCTAAAATATCAATATTCTTTTATTGCAAGACAAGTTTTTAATGATTTGATTCAATGAATAGGATTATTGATACAACTTTAGAAACTTGACTTGTTAAAGTTTATTATATAATAGAAGTATATTTTTACTATTAATAAAATATAATAATGTTTGATTCTCAATCGTGTCGGTTTAAAATATAGAATCTATTTAGGTGGATTTAGGATCAACTTAAGTTGATTCTGAGATTTTCCTACGGTTATTATGGATTACTAGTATTGTATAACCGCAAAATAACGCACAAGGGAATTGATTCCAATTTCGGCCAAAATAAACTTAATTTAGGCCAAAATTACGCTCTGCATTATTTCACGGTTATATGGTAATTGGATTCGTTAAAAAAATATATGTACAATTTGTTACATATATCAATATATCAATAAGCTTTCCTTTGCCGATTGGAATATGAATATATTCGTTTTTATAAATAGTAATTTTAAGCCTCGAATAATAAAATTTCGAGTATCCTTTAATTCGTAAATAAACGTAAATCACGTAAATCACGAGTTAATTAGCCAACCACTTTCTTGTTACTTGTATATCAAGTTCAAAAATTGACACTAACAACGCATAAGGGAGTCTTATAAAGAGTTTCTTAAAAAAGCATGGTTTTGTAATAGATCAAATTTAACTAAATTTCATGAGATAAATCACGAGTGACGTAATTGAGATGAAACGTGAGAATAAACGCGTACGTACAACAATACAGTACCAAGAATTTTTTTTAAAAAAAATCGGTATTGAAGAAGAAAAGGCGAACCGCTAATACAGTAATAAATCTTCAGATGAAGACCACGTGTATCTCCAAAAGACTTATTTTAGAACCGTGAGAAATGTAAACAATGCGCGTGAGTTAAACTTGCAGGTAACGTATCATTATTAATTTTTACACGCTTCAATTTTCAATTTTATATTAATTACATACGTATGTGCGCCCACGAGGACATTAACAATTAATGCACTATTAAATCTATTAAATCTATTAAATCTATTAAATCTATTAAATCTATTAAATCTATTAAAATAATAATAATTAAAATATCTAGACATATTACAAATATTCCATAGAAGGATTTATAAATTAAATATTTTTTGATTAATTTGATTAATAAATAAATTATGCATCAATTTTTGTAAGTTATATAATAAATTTAGAACTTTTAATATTAGAATTTTACGTAAGTTATATATAACAGTATCCTTAACAGTTAATGTTTATAGGTCACGAGAATTAATATGTATATGCATATATTTATTATGTATATAATACGTACGCGAACGCGTCTTGTTTTTTCACATTTTATTAATAATAAATTTATGATAATAAATTAAATTGCATATTTTATCACGCATTTTTTTTTGTTTGCATTTTTTTTTTTTTTTTTTTTTTTTAAGTATTGAGATTTTATTATTTTTTTTTTATATGATTATATTGTTTCTTGAAAAAGAAAAAGAAAATCCAGCTTCAACAACAGTCAATAAATAATAATAATATTTGTAAAGACTAGTTACTGAAGAATATAATATATATTTAAATAAAATCGTAAAAATTTGCTAAAATATATGTATTCAAATAAAAAAAAAAAAAATATATCAAATAAAATACTAAAAAGAAAACAAAACAACACAATTTAACCAAAAATAAAGGGGGAAAAAGTATTAAGAACGTGGGTTTTCTTGAACCTTCGATTTAGAATATGAAGCATAATTTTTAACAATGACTAATGATGTATGTGTATTAAACTTTAAACTAAAAAAAAATTGTTAAAATTGTTAAAATTGTCAAAATTACCAAAATTGTCAAAATTATTCAAAAAATTGATCGATTATATTTGTTTTTCCCGAAACTAATTTCATACATGCTAATTTGCTTCATAATTCAACTCGAAGGAAAGTTTTTTTTTTTTTTATAAGATATATAGAAGGGGAAAAAAAATGCATATATATAATATTTACACTATACACAAATTAAATTCTATAAAAAAAAATTTTTTTTTTTTTTGTCATTTTATAATAATATAGTGCATTCGGGAAAAAAATGCAATTAAAAAAAGTAATAAGTTTTATAATAATCAAAAAGAATATTAAACCTTGTACCGCCCAATAGATTAAATAAATATCCCAATAAAATAAATAAAAGACCGAAGCATATAGTCTTGAAGATAATTGCAACCTAATTTCGAGAAGAATTGGGGGAAGGTGGTTAAGGTTTGTTTGAAAACAAGGCAAGGCGTTTAGAAATATTAAAAATCCATGAGTAAAAGCTCAAATCACCTTGACAATCAATATTTATGCCATTACCATACTGTTCCTTTGCCTCATACTCCTTCGTTTTACAGTAATCCAACCTTCATTTCCATCATCCTTCTTTGGTCGTGGAATTACACCATTTTTATTAATTTCTTTTGTTTCATTTTTCTGATCTTGTACGTTATCTTGAGGTATAGTTAAAACACCATTAGTACCCGTAGTACCCGTAGTACCTAATGGTTCATTTGCACTATTACGTTTCGGAGATGGAGCCACAAAGGCAGCTATATGTTTTGAGGATGATGGTTCAATGCTTCGTTCAGATATTACTCCATTTGAATTATTCGTTGATGTTGTTTCAACAGGTATTACATTAATAGTTGGTGATTCTTGTTGTTTTTTAGTGACAAGTTCACGAGCTTGTCGTTCAGATTCTGATAATTTGGTATTTTCATTTCGTAGTCGCTCAACTTCTTTTGTTAATTTTTGTACTATAAATAATAAAAAATAAAAAATTTAATATAATTAAAAACTATTCATTATTTTTATTATTTTTATTATTTTTATAATAAACTTAAATAACCTTTTTGTTCAAGTTGTTGTCGATTCTTGGCATCTTCTCGTTCTATAAATTAAAATATAAATGAATGAATTAATTAATTATATTAAATTATATTAAATTATTATATTAAATTATTAAATTATATTATTACCTTTAGTAATTAAATTATCGATTTTACTTTTTTGTTCCAAGATTAAAGATTCATTACGTTTCTTTTCCGAGATTAAAGATTCGTTACGTTTCTTTTCCCATTCATTAGCTTTCACTTCAGCTTTTGCGGCTGAAAGTTGAGCACGAAGTTCTTCAACTGATGAAACATCAGCAAGTATATTACGTTTTGATTCAAGTTCAGATTTTGTAGCATCCAATTCTAATTTAATATCATTATAAGCTTTATTTATAGAATCAAAATTATCTTTTGATACCATAGATTGAATTTTTTGATCACGTTCATTAATTTGATTATTTAAATCTTTTAAAGTAGAATCAAGTTCAGCTTTAATTTTATTACGTTCTTCAATAATAACTTGTTTTTCAGTATTAGCTGATTGAAGAGCAATATTAACTTGTTGAAGTTCATTTGATCTATTTTGAAAATCGGATTTAATTTTTTGTAAATCTTTTTTCAAAGAATCTCTTTCAGAAATAATTTTTGGATCAATAGTTGCTTTTTGTAAATTTTCTCTTAAATCTTGAATAGTTTGATCACGTTCTTGAATATCAGATTTTAAATGAGAAATATCATCAATTTTTGATAAAAGTTCTTTTTGAGTTGTTTCAAATTGAGATTTTAAATTATTAACTTGATCATTACTTTCTCTTAAAGAAATACGAGATTTTTCAAGATCATGACTTAAATTTTTAATTTCATCATTTCTTAAAGATAAAGAATTTTGAGCTTCTTCAATAACCGAATTTAATTTGTTAATCTCATCTTTATCTGAACCATTTTTAATAGAATTTAAATCAAAAGTTAAACGTTCAACTTCAGATTTTAAATTTTTAATATTTTCATTACTTAATTCAAGAGCGGCTTGAGATTTTTCTAAAGCAGAAGTAGTTGATTGTATAGATTTTTCACGAGTATTTACATCGGAAGTTAATTGTTGAATAATAGTATTACTTTTTTCAAGAGCAGCTTTTAAATTAACAATTTCATGTTTGTTAACTTCAAGAGCAACTTTATTACTTTCAGATTCAGAAGTCATAGATTTTGATCTTTCGAAAGCATCTTTCTTTATCTTTTCAATTTCTTGTTTGTTTGAATTAAGTTCCAAAGTAATTTTTTGAACATTATCATCACGAACTTTTAATTCATCATTTAATTTTTTAATTAATTGATCTTTTTCTTCAATTTCAAGTTGAAATTTTTCAACTTTAGAATTAATTTCATTTGAATCAATTAATTTTGAATTTAATTCATTAATAACATTATTTTTTTGTTGTAATTCAAATTTTAAACGATCAAGTTCTTGTTGAAGAGCATTATCTACAGCCAAAGAAATATCATGAGATTGACGATCAGGAGTTGTAGGTAAAGAATTATCTTTTTGTAATTTTTCGACAACTTCTTTACTACTTCTAAGTTCATCTTTTAAACTTTGAATATCACTATCACGACGTTCTAATTCTTCTTTTGCTTTTTCAGCTTGTTGTTTAATAGATTCTTTTTCAGTATTAACTTTTTCTAATTCTTTAACTAAATGATCATAATCAGCTACACTAACACGATTATTACCAATACTTATAATACTTGTACGATGACTAGGACTACTATCATTACTTTTAGAATTATCATCTTTTGTAATTAATTCATCAAGATTTTTTTCAGTTATACTTCTTCTATCATGTTCACTACCATCTTTCTTTCTACGAAGACTTTTTAATTTTGAAATAACCGTAGATTTAGACTTTCCATCTTCTTCGGGATTAGAATTCGAACGAGTATGTTCATTTTTATCATTTTTATTAAATATGCCTTTCATTATTATTATCTGTTATTATATATATATATATATATATATTTATATATATATATATGAAGTGTTGCCGTGTGTAATAATATTATTAATTATATATTTTAAAAAAAAAATTTTTTCAAAAAAATTCTTTGATGGAAGTTGCACGGGGACCCGTTTTTTTTAATAAGGAATTTGATAAAATGTAAGGATGTTGTTTGAAGATATGTTTTTTTTTTCAACCTAGAATTATCAAGTAGGAATTATAACAAGTAAGAATACAAGTAAATACAAGAGTGTATGTGTAATGACCCTGTCAGAAAAAAAAAAAAAAAGAAAAACGTGGGGGGGAGGTTGACTATATGTGTTATATATATATTTTATATATAATAATAATAATAAAATATTTATGTATTATATCTGATATGTACGTATGTATATCTATTATTTTTTTTTTACTCACCAACAAAAATAAGGGGGTTCTTCGGGCAGGACTCGACAAAAAAATATCAGGAGAGCGAATACGACGACAAAAAAAAATACAGTGGAAATAAAAAAAAAAAAAA
>QKWP01000093.1:279218-355656 GCA_003550325.1 Gigaspora rosea | reverse complement strand
AAAAAAAAAAAAAGAGAAATAAAAATGAATACAATAAATGCAATAAATAATAAATATATATATACACACACAATATATATACGATATATATACAATATATATATACAATATATATATACAATATATACAGTATATATATATATATAGTAAAATAAAAAAGAGATTAAATGGGGGGCTGTGGTAATTGTTTTCAAACAAGGATTAACTTTGGCGGAATGATTAAACTTGTGTGAAAAAGAAAGCTCGCGGAACTTTAACGTAAGAAATCGACTTGTTTATATTCCAAAGAGTACAAGAAGCATCTTAGTGGTTTAAAATATGCCATTAATTATTTATTTATGTTGTATTCATGAGGTTTTCATAGAACCAATAAATAAATAAATAATATATATGTATATATGTATATATGTATATATGTATATATGTATATATGTATATGTATATATATATATGCAATGTATTTATAAATGAACTAGTGTTGTGATATGATATAAATAATTATACTGCATATATCAGTATATACGATATATACGGAGAGTATAAAAAATATGCACGCGAAGAAGAAGTTGTAACAACCAGTAATGCGGTATCACAATAAACATAGCTATACAGTATATACAATTAAGGTACAGTAGGTACAGTAGGTGCAGTATGTTGGTATGACCGAACTAATATAGTATAGGAAAATCTAGGAATTAAATCAAGACCGGAGAACATTTAAGAACAGTAAAAAAACGGTAAAAAAAAAAAAAAGAATAAAAACAGTAAGAACAGTAAGAAGAAGGGATTATTGAATGCAATTATCGTAACATGTTAACATGTTAACATGTTAATATGTTAAATGCGGTTGATCAGTGAAGAGAATAATTACAATATTTTTTTTTGGTTTAAAAAAAATGATCGTAAAGATCGTTAAACATTATTTTTTTCACCAAAAAAATTCATGTATCATTTAGATAAATGTAATAACGGATAATCAATTTTTAGTTAGTTTAGTTATAACAGATAATAATATACCGATTTAGAATACAAGACTTTGATAAACATAAAATGTCTCATGTTAACAATTTGAGAAAACAGTACAATTTTAAAGTTTCGGAACAACAGAAATCGAAGTAGTTTTTATTCATCATAAAAATTTAAACTTTATTATTTTTGAAATGTTTAATCATTAACGCTAAACACTCCAAGCCCCCTTTGTCTCAAAAATTAAATCTTTAGGTTAAAGAGGTAATTATCGTAATACAATTGTTGAATTTCAAATTAAACAATAATTATATTTTTTTTTTCTTTTTTTTTTTTTTTTTTTTTTTTATATAATTTATTGAATTTAATAAATTAAAAATGTATAATCATAATCGGCATTATCGTTAGATCTAAGTGATACAAGTTCAAGCCACACGTTATCTTATGTTGATTACCTCGTTTTATGCAGTGTTTGCCATACTTTATCTTTATATACACTTAATCTTGAGTGTAAAAAAGTAGATACGTACTATAAATTGACGCCTTTTTTTTCCTGTAAACGTCAACTTGCCTTAATCACATTTAGATATACACAATCATGATGCAATAACAAACATTTGTAAAAATAAGATTTACCATTACTATTACCATAAAATATTGTTAGAAAAAAGAAAAACGCCAAATTCATTTTCATTACGTCACTTAGCCAATGTCTTGGCTCAAACGTTATAACAGGGTAAAATAAATTTGGAAATGAATAAAAATTTTTTTTTCATATAATAATTATTAGACCCTGATTTTTTTGAAAATGGGTACTTATTACGTTAGTTGTTCTTTCATTAACAGTTTAAAACGAATTTCCTGCTTTAAAACTTCTTTATCTTGAAGAATACATTAAATACTTCGAATACTTTGAATATCTTGAATCAATTCTGGTTTTTTTTTTTTTTCTATCGTAATGAAAAAAACCTGTCCGTTATCATACATTATTGAAAAACACCAATTATGGTAAAAGGTTTGTGTTACTTTATTAGAAATTAAACAATTACTCTTAATGAAAAATTTTTTTTTTATGATAAACTGATAAACAATAAATAATTGTAATCCAATTGTCTTATAATCTGCACGAAATATCCGATAACATTAACGTTAGGGTCTTAAACACAGAAATGTTTCGGTGTGCTCGCACGATGTAGGCACTTACATACGAACGTACATACGAACGTACATACGAACGTACAGTATATACGAACGTACGTACATACGAACGTACGTACGTACGTAGATATATACCTATCTGCCATGTACCATGTACGTACGTACGTACTTACGTACATACAGTAAAGTTAGTAAATATCTTTTATCAATGTTTACGGAACAAACGAAATTAAATGTTTTCGTCAAACAAAACGATTTTGAGCATTCATTCATCTTTAAAAGCAAAACTTTACTATTACAAGAATTCATTTATCTATCCATTTATATTATCTATATTATTTATATTATTTATACTATTTATATTGTTTATACTCCATGACCCCCCTTATTCTCTTCTTTTTTTCATCCTTTGTTCTTTAACTGTTTTTGTTCCTTCCCTAACTTGTACAAATACTTGTACAAATTATTTACGCCCGAAAGTTCCATCACTAAATAAAAAAAAGTACTACTGTAAAAAAAAACAATGGAAATATCTAAAAATAACTTGTAAATCGACCAATCGGTTAAATAACGGAAATTCTGTACCGGATTTTACTGTTTAACATTAACTATTTATGTAAAAATTACTACTATATACTTACTTTACTACTTTATTACTATACTACTATACTACTATACTACTTTACTACATCACACTACTACTTTACATTACTTCGTTTACAAAGTTAATTTTTACGAATATCAGCACTTAGGTAAGAAAGTTAGATCTGTTACAAATTTTTACACGCATTCAACATTAATTTTGAAATGTTTAAACTGCAGAATACACAAATAATTTTTTTACATTATACATAAATAACTTTTTATTTGCTTGGACCCCAGTTTCAAGACATGCAAATACTTTATATGTTATCGATTTTTTAAAAACATCAATGATTTTCAAATGACTGTCAAATAGTTAATCTCCTTTAATTATCTATTTCAAGAATTTTTCATTACATAGAAACCAATTTTCCTAATAAAGTTAATGGGCTGTGATTTTTGATTCTCTTTCATTTGATATTAGTAATTGATATTTCGAGCTTTATAGATCGAAATTTTTAGAAAATGATTAAAGATCTATACGATTAATGATATCAATCAAATTTTTTTTTTATATCAATTTTGTATCAATCATTTCATTCTTTTTTTTTTCAAATGTTAAGTAGTTATCCTTGGTAGGATTTTCGTAAATTCGAAAAAAAAAAAAAAAAGATTTCATTATGTGTCCGAAAAAAAATTATATACTTTTTTTTAAACAGATACTGTATCAAATCTCGATAACCTTGCACTACTACAGTACTACTATTCTATTAAAGTCGGTCACATATTGAACCATTTCTATGAGAAAAAAAAAAAATGTGGCAAATTTTTCATGCATTTTCAGCTGTTAGCCCGTGTGCATTGACTATGTTACAATTATCGATCTTTACTTTTCATGTAGAATTCCCGATTCAGTTCCTGGTTTTCCTGGTTTTTTATATTTTGATCATCAAGATAATAACACAAAATAATGTATCACAATGCGTCCCTTTTATTTAAAAAATTCTAACGTAAAACTTTGGAAAATTATAGAATTTAAATTTTTTTTCTTTTTAATGATAATTTTTTATCATCCTTGTACTGTACGTACTGTACGTAGTGTGTCCTTGTCTACTATTACTGGTAATGTTTAAAAATTCAAAAAAAAAAAATTCCTTCTAATTGCGGATTATTTATTATAAACATATCCAAGTTGATAATCATAATACTCATTTCTTTCATAGATTAATCATTTATTTTGGGTCCTGTAACAAAGACAAATTAAGTTAACCATTGTTGGTTAAATTTTTTTTTATATTGTTATAATTGTAACATTATATATGCATAATTGCGTTATTCAAGTTATTCAATAGTTATGTATTACTTTCTAGATATTTAAAGACAATTGTATTTATAAGGTATTTTGTATAATATAAAATAGTAATTTGTCGATTTGAGTAATATCTCAATCAAGTGTTTTCTATTGTTAAAATTCAAATTAGTCTTATTAAGATGAATCGAATTATACCCGATGTGAAATTAATGTGAATAAAATCGCATGATTCTAATCATGAAGTTAAAATATTACACATGTTATAATTTCTCTACCTTAACTTATATACAATTAAAGTAGTTCCCCGGGTTCAGCGCTAGCTCATGCGTCTGCGAGCAGAGAGTAATAAGTCATTGATGGGCATAATATGGGTTCTGACTTTTTTTTAACGGGATATAATGAGAATTTTTCACATAGATCAGTGGTACATTACATTGGACGCTCTATACGTATAATTTTTATTTACCGGTACTTACGAAATTTCAAATTTTTTTTATAATTAATAATAAAATGTATTGGCTGATTTTATATCGTTTTATTTATTGAAGTAATATATATATATGTATAGTTGTTATTTATTGCAGTAATATATATATGTATATAATAGTTATTAAGATTTACCCTACCCTTACAGCCTGCAGGTTAGTGAATAAATGCTTTTTCCCTCAAAAATCATAATACGCACATACGTACGTACGTAACAGGAGTTTATTCACCACGCATTTATGCAACACCATCATATGAGTCTGATGTCATCAAAACATATTTTTATTATATATTAATAAATATATAACAATTACAGAATTAATTATCTTTTTAATATAGCATATAAATTGAATAAATTTTTATTTGCTAATAGTATATAATAAGTTTATATTTATTTATATAATATATGCAAATTTACAATTATTATTTTTTGTTTTTAAAAGTTTATATATACAGTATATGTGTAAAGTATATATTTAATTTATAAATATTATACTGTAATTTATAATCTTTTTTAATTATAAGCAATTTAAGCAAATTTGTTTAAAATTATTAATAATTTGTTTATAATTTATTTGTTTAAAAAAAAAAAAAAATTAAAATACAGTATTTTATTTAACTAATTTTTTTTTAATAAAGTAAAATAAAATATTTATATTATTTACAAATTTTTAAAAATAATTTCTTTTGTACATTAGTATATAAAACATGAATATATTGATATTTCAAAATTCTAATATAAATTCCTACTTTAGAATTTTAATAAAAATTATTTTTTGTTATATATATAGATGGATTTACTATAATTTATAAGTACTGTACAAGGTTTATTACTAGAAAGAACTGTGGATATATTATGGGACCCAGCTTTAACAAAATATTCCGTGGCTTATAGAAAAATAACTTGACCTGCCAAACTCTTGTTAAGGTGCTAGAATATAAAATAAGCTTTAAATCTAAAAGTATTAAATAGAAAATAAAAGAAAAAGATCCAAAAATTATTGAGTTAATAAACTTAAAACTCAATTTCAAGGCAGCAAAAAGTTCTAGAAAAACTCAATCTTTTTTATACCAATCAGTGGATAGATCAATTCTGGCAACATAGAGTCAGTTTAAACTTTTTAAAGATGCAATAAGAAAAGAAAGAAAGCCAAAATAGTTCAAGTGACTTAAAAAAATAATGCTTCATGATTCAGTACCAAGGAAACTAAAAGAAGATTTCTGCACTAAAGAAGCTACAAAGGGATTAGCCATACCAAATCTCTAAGAAATATTATTTAACAAGAGAGTCAAGGACTAAGTAATAGCAAACAAAATAAATAGAAAGCCTATATTAGATTACATTATAAAAAAAAAATTCTAACTTAGTATATTTAAAGCATTGAAAAGAATTAAATTATTTTTTACTAAGTCAAAGCAAAATAATAAGTGTAGAAAGTGCTATCTCTTAATAAACTTATATCAAGAATTATATATGTTAAAGCTATACTATAAGAAGATAGTAGGTACTCTTCCTAAAGATGCACTAGATTTCTTAACAAAAACTATAAAGTTTAAATTAAATTTCTAATAGAGAACACAGAATAATATTTGAAATAATCCAAAAAGCCTACTATACACTATGCAAAGTCTAGATTGCCTCAAAATTAAATGATTAAAAATAGCAATTCAATAGTAAATTAAGCTCTCAGCTAATAAAAAAATTCAAGTATAATGTATATAGAAGCAAAAAAAACTCTTTACTTTTATACAAATAGTTTCTTTTTTAAAACAATATTAAACAAAGCAGAAAAATCACCAATAAGAGCTACCTGGCTACAAGTTAATAAAAATAAGTTTTAAATCATTAAACAAAGTACTTGTAGAATTGGGAAATTGACTATTCTCAACAAAACTAAAACTACTAGCAATTCTGATAATTCTTTATACAGCACTAGAAAAAAAATTTTTACAAATAGCAAGACAGCAATTGCAGAAATTCAAAAAAAATAAAATAGACAAACAAATAAGTGGTAGACCAAACAAAAAAACAGTTCTATTATAGCTAGAATTATAGAGGTAATAAGTATCAAAAATTTAGAAATAGAGTTGAATAAGATAAAGAGACATAGTAGTAATAAATAAAATGATATAATAGATAACATTACAAAAAAAAAGTGCTCTAAATAAGAATATACCTTTAGTTAATTTCAAAAAAATTCAAAGTTTCAAAGTATTTATTCTATAGAAAAATTATTTAATTGATAGCTCTATTAGAAAAATACTTCAAACTATTAAAAAATTTGTTATAAAAACAGAATAAACCTACTTTAGCCAAATTCAAAATCCAAAAATTAATCTAATAAATACCAACTTCCTGTAATTAAACCTATAGAACTATCTCAAAAATTTTTCAAAAATAAGATATATGTTGCTCTTCAAAAGCAAAAAGATAAGTATCTTAATTAAGTAAATTTACAATAAACTCTTTGTTCTGGCTGTTCTAAACAAGAGAAGATCAGACCTGTACAAAAGTGCATAGTATATTGCCTGCAATAATTAGATAATAGAAATACAAAACCACCTAAGTGTTACAAATCAAAATAGCAAGAAATCAAGTCTTAAATCTTGCAAATACTCTAGAACTTTCTGAAACAAAGTATACAAAAGAAACTTTTATTTGAAAAGCTAACTACTAACTGGCTCTATGAAAAAATACAAGTACAAAAAGAAGCAATTCAAAAAGAAATTTAATAAGAAAACAGATTTAACAAATTTTCTTAAAGGCTATTAGAAAAAATGACATTGTCAAGTATTTAACTTGTGACTAGATTTATCATAGAATCTATTTTATAAAAATATATAAAAGACTAAAAATGAAATAGTTCTCTAAGGTAGAAAAAAATATTGAAATAGAAAAAAAACTAAGTGAAAACCCAAAACAAGGCATAAAAAACTAGAAGTAAAAGAAGCACTCAAAAAGAAAAGAAATTTTTAGAAAAGAACAAAAAGAAAATAAAAGAGCACTCTCAAAACAATATATTTAGACAGAAAGAAAAAAAGAAGAAAAATAAATCATTTATAGTTAGACTCAATAAAAAAATCTATTACTAAAGAGATAAGTTTTTTTTGGTAAAAAAAATAGCTATTTAATATAGCCCCGAGTTAAACACATGTAAGGCTATTGTTTAGTATTAAAAAATAAACCAATTTAGCTTATTTTATCTTACTTTTTTTAAAAATTAAAAAAAGTATACTTACAGTAGGGTTCCATATTATTATGGACACTTTTGGGGTGCCATCGCTCAAAATCGGGTAAGTAAACACGGCACGAAATTTATGTCACGTGACCCGCCGATCCCACGGTACAATATACTAAAATTTGGCGCAGTTTCATCAGATTGCGCCGAAGTTATGCAAGAGAAAGTAGAAAGTACTATTTTCGGGTTTGTACGAAAATCGATTTTTGTAATTTTTTGATTTTTTTTTTTTTAAAAAAAAAATCATAAAAAATCAATTTTTTGCCCAAATCGGTTCAAATTTCGCACAAATGTAGCGTGATACCCAGGTCACATTACGCAATATAAAAAAAATTATATTTGTATGACGGATCGGCATAAAAAAAACAAATGTGCATCTTAATTTTTTTTTCCTACGAAAAATGGGCGTGAAAAAAGATTTAACCGAAAGTCAGCGAGGAGCCATAATTTATGGACATCAACGAGGTGATTCACTTCGTACAATTGCAGCCACGGCTGGTTGTGGTAAAAGTTCTGTGGGAAACGTCATAAAGCAGTACAGGGAGTCAGACACGGAAGTGCAAAAAAAAAGGACTGGTCAACCAAAAATTCTAACAACTTCAGATCTTGAAAACCTAAAAGACGCAGTTAAAGATGGCAACTGCCGTCTCAGCCTTACGCAAATGACCAACCTACACAATATTCAAACTGAAAAAATAATTTCTAAAACTACCATGCGCCATTCTTTGCACAGTTTGGGCTTGTCCTCGTGTGTCGCCCCCCAAAAGCCTCTTATCACGGCTACGAATATGGAAAAAAGGTATGAATGGGCGCTTGAACATTAGGATTGGTCTGTCCGGCACTTTAAACGTGTTTTGTGGTCAGACGAGACCTATGTACGTCTTTTTCTGGGTTCCCCTGGCCGTGTATGGCGTGAACCAAGTGAAAAATGGGAAATCGATTGTATTGGTAGTAGTGTAGGACGTAGTCCTGGACGTATGTATTGGGGCTGCTTCTCCTGGTTTGGGGTTGGGCCCCTTGTTCCTCTAAAATCCAATTCAAATGGTAAGTTACACCTTGAGATTCTCCAGAAGTACGCTGTCCCAACTATAAATAATTTTCCAGCAAATGATGATCGAGGTCGCCCAATCTTTGTCCAGGATAATGCAAGACCTCATCTTGACGGGGTGGGCCTGGAATATTTGAAGAAACACCGAATTCGTGTGATGGATTGGCCGCCACAAAGTCCGGATCTTAATCCGATTGAAAACCTGTGGAATGAGGTAAAGTGCTCTGTACGCCGTAAGGGAAGGCCAGGTAATCTTGCAGAGCTGGATGCTCTTGTTAAAAAATCGTGGTATGAAACTCCACCAGAACTCTGCCTTAAACTGGTCACCAGTATCCCCAATCGGGTCGATGCTTGTATATTAGCTGGGGGCGGACCCATTAAATATTAGAATATAATTTGTTTTTTTTTTATAATAAAATGTAAAGAAAAAAAAAGAAAGACAAAATGTAAAATTTTGACTTTCGTACAAATAAAAAAATCGAATTTTTAGAATTTTTTGCATAATTTTTGCATGACGTAATGAAACTGCACCAAATTTTAGTATGTTGTACCGTGAGATCGGTGGGTCACGTGATATAAATTTCGTGGCATGTTTACTTACCCGATTTTGAGTGATGGCTCCCCCAAAAGTGTCCATAATAATATGGAACCTACTGTAATTTTAAAAATTTTTATCAAAATTCAAAATTAAAAATTTTTGTATCAAATTTAAAAAAATAAAATAAAATATACCAAAATAATATAAGTTTTGGTATTAAATAGAGTCAATTAGAAAATTATAAAATTTTATCCTTTAAATTGTATACCAATTCAAGGCAACTTTGTTTCAAATTTTGTAAGACAATTTTTATATTATTTAATTATAACTAATACTACAAATCAATCTAAAAACTAATTATATAAAACCAAATATTTAATAAATTTATTTATTTTTTACTATAAAATTTTTAAAACAAATAGGCTTTGCTTTAGAGCAACAAAGTAAAATATTAAAACTCTTTTCTATGAACCATCAAAAAACAAATAAAGGAAAAATAACTAATAAAACTTGTAAAGGGAGTGACAAAAATCAGGTGATTTTTTAGGGGGAAGGGAGTAAAAAAAGTTAAAATTATATATAAGAATCTGACTATATATATATTAAGGAAAAGAGAGGAGGGGTAGGCCTTAGATAAAAAATAATCAGGTGATTAATGATATGGCCCTAATAAGAAGTATATATAACTAAAATATACTTTTCTGAAGCAAAAATTATAGAATAAAAAAAATAACTAAGTATGCTAAAAGCATTTTAGAATGTAAACAAATAGATAGAGACAATATAGCAATACCACAAGTCTTCATAATACTGCTAGATAGGGAATAGCCCACTATGCAATCTAGATTCAAAAACATAAGTCAAAGTGATAACATAAAAAAAACATGCAAAAAGCTTTTGTACAAAGACTCAACATTTATACAGAACTCAAAAATAAACCAGACATAAAAAACTAAAACAAACTATACTTAACACACTTTAAGGTTTTGGAAGCTAAAAAAACTGCTTAATCCTGTCAAATCCTAATATGATATTATCATTATATAACAATACAACAAACCAAATAATCAAGGATTAAAACAATAATAATTCTACCAAATTAGAACAACAAGTATACAGAAAAATTCTTATACAAATAGATTGGTGCAACTAACAAACAAGAAACTGAGAACTATATAAAACAAACAAAATAGATTAACAAATTTTTAAGATTACCAAAGTTTTTATATTGATACAAATAACCAATTAAATATAATAAAAGATGGTGATCAATAGGAAAAAACTCTTTCCGGTACATCCTGCAAATCACATAAACAAACAAATAAACAATAGCGAAAAAGTTTTTCAGTCTAGTATTACTAATTAAAGTCGCCCTAAGGGCTAGGGAACGAACTATCCCACTCCATTAGCTACTAGCTACTATAAGTAAACATAAGTAAAAGAAAAGGAACACCTATACTTTCGACACCGGAAGTATTCCAAAACTTCCTCTCAACTATGGCGTCTCATCCTGAGAACCGCCCAGAACCTATGTCTGACATCCAACCGACTACCTTCCAAGATGCAATCGCATCCACCAACGATGTAATTACTTCCTCTCAGGCACCTCCGCAAAAAAAAACAAAGAAAGTCCATGACTCCACCCACCAGAACACACCACTACCTTCCCTCACCACTGTTAGAAATGAAAAAAGTGGGGATTCCAGCTTACCCCCAGTAGAATTCACAATGACGTCACCAGTACATACCATCACAACAACCGTGGGAATCACACAGACCACAACAACACCCGGATCCCTCCCCAATACAACAACCGTGGGAAATGAGAAGATCACTCCATCACCTGACCCAGTCCCCGACTTACCGACCTCCGACCTACCTAGAACAGTTACGGAAACCCAAACAAACACAAACCCTGCTTGGGAAAACAACACAAACCCTGCTTGGGAAAACAACCCGTGGTATCAGAAACCTTTGCCGCAGTTACCTCCGATTAACACCGACACTGACTTAATGGACACAGAGTCGAACGCCACAATCGAACCCAATGAAGCCGACCCCCAACCTCCGGCACTCTATAGCCAAATCCATAAACGAAGGAGAAAACCCGCCCCGCGACCTGACGACGAATGGTATACTGCCACCCTCAAGGCCAAAGCCAATAGACGGACCACAGAAATAGATAGACAGACATGGAATTATGAAAACATCCTCAAGGCTCTAGATTCCCCCGAAGAACTAAAAAAATTTTTCGTACACAAACTTCAACACAAGCCTTCGAAGATTAATATCCCAGAGGCCATTAATCAGAAAATTACCTACCTCGATACAGCTTTTTTTCGCTCCTTCTCCAGATCTAAAGATACAGCGCCACAACACCAACGAGAATTTGAGTCCCTCTTCGAGATGTCCTTAGAAAAATATCGCAGATTTCATAACGTTAAATTCATCAATAAATCTAATCGCCAACAGATATACGATAAACTTCGTACGAAGATCGCGCTAGATTACATCTGCAATTTGGATTTCATCCCCCTAAAACCACACGACTGTACCCGCCGTCTGTTTTACTGCATTAACTTGGCTAAGTTAATTCCCAAAGTCACCTTCGAACAAGCCAGGACCTTGTTATTTGCTGCTCATGACCTAACTCGTGAACCTCTCCCTGAAGAACCTTCCTCAATAAACCTGGACTTCCTAGCTGCTTTGCCACAACCACTCCCCTTGACCAATCGAAAACACATCAGAGTCACAGTTGCCGCTTTGCGGAAAATATACAACTTTGAACAACTTCCTGATACCTATTTTGACCTACCTAATACGCCCTTGCCTGAACGATTGGAAGACCTACATCCTGCAGTTAGAGACTTATTTCCGATCACAGACTGGTCTACACTGAAACGCTTGAGCGAATATAGGCAGCAACTGCAGAACTACTACAAACTCGAGGAAAAGATCCCGCCCCAATACTTCGAACTGCCTGCGGGAAAAGAAAAACTCCCACACACACCACAAGCCCTTAACTCTGCCACAAGACATCTCTTCCCTTGTGCTCCACAGAGTGAAGAAGAATTCAAACAGCTCATTACAACTCTACGTGAACATTACTCATTTAAACGCTTACCCTCTGACTACTTCAAACACCGAAGAAAACTACCGTCTGATCCCACTTCCATTGAGACCAAACTCACCTTTACCTTCCCTATCTCGGACACACAACTTGCAATAGAATTCCTAAATGAAATTAAAGATAGATATCAATTCAATATCCCCCTGCCCCTACATTATATGACTTGTAATCCCACAGATAAACCGACCCTACCTGCAAAACATGAGGATGTTACACTCTGCAATATCACGATTCCAATTAGGTCCCCGAGAATACTCGTCTCAACCGCAAGACTTCTTAGACAATTCTACTTCTTTCACAAGATCCCGGACGCCTGGATCGATATCACCAACTTTGGAAAAAATGACAAACCCACCCTCCCGGCAGATATTACCGAAGCAAACAACATCTTATCCTCAACTAAAAGTTGCCAGCACATAGAACTTCCAATTACAGATTATGCGCAAATTATCCCAACAATCCAAACTCTACGACAATCATTCCGCTTCCGCAGCTTTCCCACAAATTTCATCAATGTACCCGACCTACCCGGACCAACTTGGGAAATGGTCGACAACTACGCACCACTATCATGAGTCTATCATTAGACGACTCGACAGTACCACAAAATGGTTTACTGTCAATAGAAGACACACACGAGCAACAACCTACAGCACAGGATTCAGAACCATTACTTTTCTCACTCAACGAAGGCATCAACATTGTCACACACAACATCCGTGGGCTATCCCAGCTAGCGAAATTACAATCTTGGATCGATTTCGCCGCTGATTCAAATATGCATATAATTTCGTTAACGGAAACTAAATTAACCGAAAGCAGATCCAAGGGCCTTTCTAATCCAAAATATTTCATCTACACCTCCAACTTTCAACCCACACTACCCCAACAACGTGAGGCCAGCCTTGGCACTGCCCTGATGATATGTAGACCCATGCAACCATACATCCATAACATCCAAACTCTGCCGGGCACAGCAATCCTTATAGACCTCTTCTTCCCTGGCAAAAACAGACTGAGAGTCATTTCAACCTACCTCCCCTCCAACCATCCTACACTAAATAAGAAGACACAAGAAAGAATTCTCTCTTGGTACCGAGAAGCAAAAAGCCGTAACTGGAATGTTCTTATACTTGGCGACTTCAATGCTAACCCTTCCAGAGACAAAAAATATCCACTATTCGTAAATCTCCACATGGCCAACGCAACTAGTCTCCTGCAATTCCATGCAATTACTACCCCGACTTGGTCGAACTCGACTTCGTCAAGCCAGATCGACGATATATGGTGTGATTCTGACATCCTTTTGGATCTGGACCCACCGACGATTCTAGATGCAACCCACATCACAGATAGCGACCACCGTATCCTAATAACCAAATGGCACACAACTATCACCCCGCATAGAACCCCCAGAAATAAACGGAAAAAAAGGAAAATCTATCACTACAACAAAATGAAACCTGAGGACTGGGAGACCTTTGCGAACCAAGTTAACGAATACTTCAATAAACACCCAGCCCCACCACAGCACTCTGTTTGGGACCCACCACTACTCAACAAAACCTGGAATAGATGGACATCTGAGCTTAAAAAATTAATTAATGAGAATATACCATTCACTTACTCCGCACCCAAAACCTACTACGCTCTATCATTAAAAGAAACCAAATTACACACTGCAATCAAAACCCTAAACAAATGCTTACGACACCTGACTTCCGCTTCACAAATAGACCTACCCCTCGTCAACAACCTTCTCGCCAAAACTAATAAACTATCGGACATTGTCATAACCCCCCTACAGACCAATGACATCAATAATTCCCTTCAATCCACCATTCAACAACTTAAACAGATAAAGCAAACAATATGGACAGCTAGAAACCTCGAAAAACAAATGGAACAAAATAAACGTATTGACTCTTTCGTTAACAAACGTTACGCAGACTTTTCACAAAATACAAGCCGCATGATAGATAGTATACTACAAAAGAGGACTGAAGTAGTTCGTACGGACAAAATTATCTTACCGGACCAAATAATAACTGATAGAAACGAAATCAAACAACACATACGTTCACACTTCAGTCTCTGGACCAAACATAACCCTCCGCTTGAAGACCTCAAAGCAGAATGGAAGGAAACTTATTCCCCAATAAAAAAAATAGACCCTACTATATACGATCTTCTGTCTCAGGCTATTACTCTAGAAGAGCTAACCGACACCATTTCTAATGCCCCAAGAGCAAAAGCAACGGGACCTAACTTAATAGCTAACGAAATACTCCAACACCTACCGAGATCGGCTCTCAACTTCTTACTACTTATTTTTAACAAATGCCTAGAACTCAATATCGTCCCCGAGCAATGGCTAAAGGCAAATATATGGCCGATACCAAAAAAACCGAAATACAACTACGACCTTCACTCAACTCGCCCCATAACTCTAATCGACCATACCCGAAAAATCTTTACGAAAATCCTGACCCAACGCATTACCTCAATATTACAACGTTACCAAGTACTATCCCCCCTCAACTTCGCAGCTTTCCCCTATCAATCTACCATACAACCCGTCTCACAACTTACACACATCCTCGAAGATGCCGTCACTAGCAAAAAGGAAATCTGGGTCCTCTCCCAGGACATGTCAAAAGCTTTTGACTCGGTCCATATACCCACGCTTACGCTGGCCCTCAAAAGAATAAAATTACCCCAGTCAACCATCAACCTACTAACCTTCTTACTCTCACATCGCACTAATAGAGTTATTACAGACACCGGACTTACCGAACCATACGCCGTACTTGACGGAATTGATCAGGGAGAGACTTTCTCCCCGGTTTTATGGAAAATCTACTATGACCCCCTCATCACTACAATCCAAGAGAAATTTGAAGGCTATGCTTCCACAATACCCACGAGTCCACCCAAAAACATTCATCACTCCATTATGGCATACATGGACGACTCCCTCTGGATTGCACCGGATAAACTCACCCTCACCAAAATCCTGCAAACAGCTGCCTCTTTTTACAAATACAACAACATAAAAGTAAACCCCGCAAAATCTACTTTACTAACTAACACTACCACTACCCCTGCAGAAATAACCTTCGATGACACTGTCATTACCGCAACAAAACCGGACACCCCCCTCAAATACCTGGGCACTTGGTTCTCCACCACTCCCAGGCCAAAAGCTATACAAAAAACTATAATTGCGGAAATGAAAACGAACCTATGCAAACTACAATTTGCTCGCATTACGGAAAAACAAGCCATCTATGTCATCAACCACGTCCTTATCCCTCGATTCCAATACCGCCTACATTCATCATATCTAGCTCCGTCCCAATTAACGATGCTAATGAACATCTGTATCAGAATAGTCAAACAAAAAGGCAGACTCGCGAGAGGACTACCAAACTCATTCCTCACTTGCCCTGGCATCTACGAACTGAAAGACCTAAGACAGGCCCAATCAACAACACTCATATCCGTCCTTTCAAAAAACCTCAATCACCCTAACTTCCACAACTCTTTCCTTAAACTCCGACTCCAACAATTACAAGACGCATCCTTGGTCAACACATCAATCCTAGAAGAAACCCCAATATTTCCCACTTCCCAATTACACACCCACACAGCACAATCAATCTTAGCAATGCACGAACTGGGAATACAATTCACACGACCCCTCTTCCCATGGCCCATCCCAACCACACTATTGGGTACTTCCGTCAACACACTGCTTAACGATCACCCCAATAAAACAACATTAAAACAATACCTTAATAAACATAACATCACTTGCATAGAACAATTCTTCGACCACAAAAATTTACAACTCCTAACTTGGCAAGAATTCCATCATAACATTAGAACGATCCCAAGAGGCCGTATCCCTAAATGGTTCTATACTATACAAGACTTAATTAGAACAAAAGATAACCCCTCAACAGAATACGTAACCCCTAATCCCTTCACGATCCAAAAATGGACCCCAAGGAAAAAAGGCTGGATCATTACATCCGACCTAACAATTGCCAAAATCCACAACCCTCTCAACACATTCAAAGGGAGACACTATATTCGAATTACTAATTCCAACAACATCCGACCCTGCCCCGGCTGTAAACTTAAGAACCCAGCGCTACAAAATAAAAAGTGCTACCTTTCCCTAAACCCAAACAAAATCTATAATCTCCAAGTCGACTGTCAACTAACAATCCATGCCAACTGGAAATCAATCAGAAGTGCAGTCACATCCTTCATACCTAAACACCAACTTGATATACCATTAACAAACAATACCCCTCGACCTCTAACGGTTTTCACCAATCCCCCAAGGATCCTATGGGAACAACTTACTTCAGAGAACTTCAATAAAAAGAAACTGTCAATACAGATCATTATGACAAAAACGCATAGCTCTACTCCTGCAAATAGACCCGTCGCAACTTGTAAAATCGACTCGACCACCCCATTCAGCTGCTACAATCAATCTTGGCCCTCCTCGTTAAACACCTTAATAACATCTCTTGCCTTCGCCCTTTCCTCTGTAAGCAACAGAACTAACCTGCACATTATTACTAATACCCA
Organism: Gigaspora rosea; assembly: GCA_003550325.1. Taxonomy (NCBI): domain Eukaryota; kingdom Fungi; phylum Glomeromycota; class Glomeromycetes; order Diversisporales; family Gigasporaceae; genus Gigaspora; species Gigaspora rosea. Next base: position 338,589 of record QKWP01000093.1, on the reverse strand, counting down.
ATCTTTTCAACAAACCCTACAGCAGATTACACAGACAAGGCTAAGCGACCTACAATCCCTTGATAAACTACAACATACACTTTCCCTACGAACTCTCTTAGCCTTGATAGGCGATCGAAAAATATCTATCTCACTCGATAAAGACCTTAAAATTACCTCCACAACCAATCCATTTCCACTCGACCTCACACCACAATATTACCTATACAACAAATTTACTCCGTTACTCCATAACACTTACTGTACCCACCTAATGAAGGATAACTTACGACTAATCCATGATAGCAACAACTACACCTATTGGCGGAACCAACAACGAATTTCGCTCTGGAACGACCTCCTCGGCAATATCAACTGGAACAATACCATGACTTACCTCTCAGTTGAAGATAAACCCCAAGCCCTATCAACCAACCCCGCTTCCTCCAATCTAAAAAATTTCAAAATCAAACTCATAGCTGACGAAATACCCACACACTTGACCCTCCACCTCAGAAACCAAAAAAAGAACCCTAGCCACCTATGTCCCCGATGCTACTCAGCATCAGAAGACGTTGCACACTTACTAACCTGCCTAGCTAACCCTACGAATTTTCTTAAAGAAATCAAATATATTCTCAATAGATTTGCCGAGAAAAACAACCTACAACTCACCGATCCTGATAACTTTATCCGGTGCTACAAAGAACTCCATATAGAAAAGAAAGTCCCGATTGGGATAATCACTAATATCACACTAGCTCCATTCCACACAACCGCCCTACGAAAGAAATACACTCCACCTCTACATCACCTTATTGTCGAATACATCTATAAGAATATTTGGATACCCTCTCGTGCTGCCAGACACAACGAGGCAGTCCCCAATCCGACGCCTATCCCAACTCCGACCTTTACGAAAACCAAACCACCCACTCCCCTACAAATACGTGACAACATCCTTCACCACATCGTGAACTGCAAAACACCCAACAAAATCCTTTTTGAATCCATAGTCTAGGGGTCTATTCGACCATTCTAGCAAAGAATAGGTCGAGGGTAAATCAGCCCTTACTTTTATCTCTCCTTAGTAATAGTAAACACTTGCATGTAACATTTGATGTAACACATACTATAATCTTAATAAAGAAATAGAGGATAGACCTCCCTTTAAAAAAAAAAAAAAATAAAAATAATAAAAGATGGTATATTATAGAAATAGATTTAGAAATAACAGGAAATAGCTAGTAAATAGCTAGTTAAAAACCCAATTACCAAGTATCGTAACAAAAAAAGAGCAGAATCTGAACAAACAAATAATGTTAAAGGTAGTAGTTATAGTTGAATCTGAGATGAACCAAGTGAAAACATATAGCTAGGTATTAATCCAAACAACAAAAGACAAAAACACCAACCAAGATTAGGATAAAATATAAAAAAAAAAACTATACTAAAAGCAATTGAAAAATGGCTAAAAAACTTTTGATACAAAATACTAGGAAATAACAAAAACTAAACTTATTTACTTTTCTAGAAAATTTAAAACTACTACTATAATATCAAATGCTTTCTGGTACTAATATGCTACTAGAAGCTATAGCACTAAAATTTAAACATAAGAATATAATATTTTTTTGTATATTTACTAAAAAAAAAGACTAAATCACAATACTAAATAGAATATTAGTTCTATACTATGTAGCAATAAAAAAATACAAACAATTATACAATATAATAATAGTTACAACAAAAATAATATAGATTAACTATATATGAAATTAAGAGCCAAATTAGCTATAGATTATTTCAAAAATATAGATTTCTAGAAGATTATCCTATATAAAGCAACCAAAGTTATTTTTTACTGCATAGGTTTTGCAAATATTAAAAACAAATTAAACTAAATTTTATAGAAACTTGCAAACTAATAAAGCAAATGCAAGAGGACCAACTTCTACCTATACTAAAAATATCCAAACAAATCTCTATTGAAATCAAGTTAATATTGCTATTTGAGCTACCTATAAACAAGAAACCAACAAAACCCATAGTTAAAGCATTAAGAAAATTATACTCATTTCAAAGGCTTAATGATTTATACTTTATAGACCTGAGAACAAAACTTTCTGAAAATATCAAAAACTTAAACCTTGCAATAATGAACTTATTTCTATAACAAAAGGATTTCAACTAGCTTGCTTGTCAATGTATAGACAGAAACTACAAAATTACTATACATTTAACAAAATGTTTTTATACTATTTCAAACTATCTAAATACAAATATCAACTACTAACTACTGTCCAAGCATGAAATAATGCTACTTGTACATTAATTAATTGATCTACAAATTATTTTAAGTATGCCTATGTGCATTATTTTGAAATAAAGGTTGATTTTTTAAATTCTAACCCCTTAATTATAATAATATTTGAAAAATGCTTCGAAACTAGGTTTGGTATCAAGTAAATTTATTTTTAAGTTCTAATAAAGTTGTTTTTTATATTGAAATGATTGTTAGAGCTCAAAAATAAGGTTACTTAGTATCAAACCTAATTCAGTATACTTTTCAAAAATTAATTTTTTATACAAGATTATATTAAAATATATGTTAATTTGAGATGCCTATAGGCATTAATTTAAGACTACATATACTATTTTAAGGGGTTCAATTTTCAAAATAACATCTATGAGCATTATTTCATACTTATATAGTATACCACAAGAACTATACAATAAAACAAGATTCATATTTTTCTTTAGACAGGATTCCAAATATCTCTCATATAGGTCATAACTAGATTTTGGCCAATTTTTGACTAAAACCAATAAGGACCATGGACTATTAAAAGAACCTGTTCTGGACCAGTTCTTGTCAATATACTTGTATTATCCAATCAAATTTCTTGATTAGGTGTAATGTAAATCATATAATGTTTGTTTATATCTGACAGTAAGTAAGAATATTATTTTTGGCCAATAAAATCTTATGTATTAGAATATAATATAATCATTAAAGGGCTGTTTTTGGGACCAAGGACAGAACCGAACTGGAACTGTAAATTTTATGATAATAGTTTTACTAGAATTGGACTGAACCAGACTAAACTAATGCATCCCAAGATTTTATACATATTATATTGTATTTTTAGCAATTTATCTATATTTTGCAAGATCATTGTAACAAGTTAAATTATATTATGATGTTCAATCTGAATATAACAAGTTGTTACTATACAAAATAAAGTTAATTAATCATAATTAAAAGTAGTTGTAGTATATAATTGGGCTTTAAGTATCAATAGCAATTTGTTACTTATCTTGCATATGAATGATGATCATTAATTGCAATTGTATGTCAATAAACAAATAATTATATAATGCAATTGTATGGAGGTTAGGGAGTATTCATAAATAATATTATATACTCCCACATAGTAGCTCTTGATCCCTTCTAGGCTATAAAAAATTTTTTTAAAATCTATATATTTTTATATATAAAATTTTACAAAAACTTGAATATCTTGTAATACAGTGATTTAATTTAGATGATTTTGGTACTATTCAGTCCGATTTAGTGAGATGAATCCAATATTACCAAAAATCATGTTATTTGGATTACTGAATTACAAGATATTTACAAAAAACTATTGGTTATATAGTAATTTTATAAGAAAAGATATGACCAGTAGTATTTTGTCAAGAACTTCTAATCTAGTAATCTAAATGAAAATAAAATTGGTATCATTTAACTCCTCTTACTGAGATGAATCGAATGGTACCAAAATCATTCAATTTGGACTACTGAATTAGAATTTAAACAAATTTTCTAAAAAAATTATATTATATTTTTTTGACCACTCCCTACTTACTGGTATTAAAAAAATGTTATATTTCATCTGACCCTTTCCTTCTTGTATAATGTTATTTATAGATGCTTCCCTTAATATTAAGTGAATTAGTTAGTAATTTGCATAATAAATGTAGTAATTATTGTTGCAGATCATAATTTAAAATGAAATCTACATTTTTTACTTAACCTGCTAGCCTTCTAAACCCTACTAATACTTGTTTATTATAATTTTTTTTAAAACTAACTCTAACTCTAAAAAATACTTAAAAAAATTTGTTTTTGGGGTTTTATATTATAATTTTATTTTAATCTGAATTTCATTATAATCTGCTACAATTATTATAGTTAGTAAAGAGCATTGTAAGTTATAAAGCAAAACTATAATTAAATAAAGCATACTTACTTCTCTTTTTGTATAAAATTCAAAAAGAAATCCACAAGTTACAATCATATCCAAAATAAGCTATCTCATTTTATAGTTATTAATATTTAAGAGATGCTTAATTTTGGATTATGTGATTAAAAAATTCAAAATTAAGCATTTTTTTTTGAAATTTTCAAGAATATAAAATTAAATATGCTAATATAATGTATTTTTATGTGCTAAACAAGTTTTTTTAAAGTACAAAGTTAGAATCAATTAGTAAAATTTTGAGGATTATAATATTTATTAATAAAAAAAGAAATAGAAATTTGTTGCACTTGCAACATATTGCACTCCCTAATTCTGGCCAATCAAATTGCACGATTTTGTAAACAAAAAATTTTATTTTTAAAAATTAAAAATTTTATTAGAAAAATAGAATAAAATATAAAATAAATAAGCAATAGTGTAAAATTTTATTTTAAACAACCTTTTCTAAATCATAAAGATAAATTGTCTTAGACCGAAGAACCAGATGAAAAAACCCTATAGCAAGAGGAGGAACCAAACTGGTTGCCGGAGTCGTACTGGAAGAAAAGGACCTATGTTTCGGAATTAGGTATCAAGAAAAAGGAGTCCATCAAGCACATAAAGCTGGGCCAACCAATCCTTCTGGGCTAACTAGTTTGGTAGTTTGAGAGAAATCGGTATAAGGTTGGAAGAAAGGTTGGATACGATATTAGGGGATCAAAATGAACCTTGCAAGAGCAGATGGAACTCTTTAGCCAGTGAGAGGTAGAAGCATAGAGGCATATATGTGTCAAAAGACCTAACAGGCTCTAGGCATACCCGTATAGGAGTCCTTAGATATTAAGAGTGGCTGGGACCACCAATACAGGTTAGCTAGTACAAGTGCATGTAGTAATAACCAGGGTCCCCCTGAGCCTCATGATATCATTCAACTATACCTATACTGGAAACATTTGTGAAACATGCCCAACATCTCATCACCATATTGGGAAGTACAGTCATTCACATATTACCGAATTCAAAACATTAAATTCTGAATCCAGAAGATGCAGGAACCTAGTTAGTTGTGGCAGCATGCAGGCAAACCAATAATTTAAAATATATTTTAATAATAAATATTAACTTGTAATTTAAGTTGTAATAATATAAATTTTTATAATTATCTTTTATTTATTTTAAGTAACTAATCAAATTACAGAAAATATAACTAATCAAAATTTAGAAAATTATAAAATATCAAAAATCAATAATTTGAATAATTTTAAAATTATTAAAATTTAAATTTCAAAATAGAACATTTTTATCTCTAAATGCCCTATACTATATTATAATAAAAATTTTTTTTCTATTTGGCATCATGCCATAACTTTATTTACCATAATTTGTATATTACAGTTTATGACTATTTCTATTTGAAGCTAAAATCTAAAGTATGATCTATCCGGTTGTCACAATGGACACCTATACATGCTGGCAAAACCCGGACAAATTCCAAATAATAAAAAAACAATTGCTATTTATAAAAGATTAAATCAAATAAATAATCTTAATATTTTGTAAATATATTATTTATAACTATAAGAATATATATGATTTGTTTAAATAAAGATTATTAATAAAGTTTTTGAGATATTAGTTATACTAGAATTTGGGATTTGGGATTTGGGATGACGGACAAATCCCAAACTATAGTAAGTCGGGATTTTGCCAACATGTATAATGGACACCTATGTGTGACCTGCTATAGCAAGGTTTTACCTCCTCTCTTTTTCTCCATCTTTGTTAAGGTTTCTAAAAAGTAATTCACCGACAAGAACATGCAGCCTATCATGACTACCCTTAATTTTGGCACTATGAGGAATTTATCCTCTCCGTTACCCATATAAAAACTTTCTTGGTTGCTATTTTGAAACTTCTCGTCCATTCTTCTTGCTTTTTTGACCGGTTAGGACTTCTGTCTTCCTTTTCTTTACTTTCTTGCTTGCTTCTGTTCCTGTACTTTCTAATTTTTCTCTTTTTCTTCTTGTACTTCTCTTTCTTTCGCAGACCTACTTTCTTTTTCCAATTCAATACAATCTTGCAACGAGGGTTCCAAAGTTCATCCTGAAAGAACTGAAGCCAATCTTGCATATACTGGACCAGCAGCTTAGTAATTCTATTATTGGAAACTTCTTGCTCATACAAAAGTTTTTTTAATTTCTTATGTATAATTCCTCTTGCCATTTTATTTTGTCTGACTTTATCGATATTTTTGCTCTTATATCTCTCTAGAAGAATCTTTTCTTCCTTTGAGATGGCTTTCTTTAGGATATCATCAAGGCTTTTCTAAGCATTTTGAACCATTACTTCTTCTGCTTGCGCCCACCGCTATGTATCTCTGTCACATGTAGTTAAGTGTTCGAACGTTTCCTTCATTGCATTACACTTTTTGCATAAGTCATCCCTATACAGATTAGACCTAAAGCAGCATCTCTTTTCTAGTGTAGGCAACAGTTTATTGAAGCTTTTAAGCCTGAAGCTCCAAACTTGATTGTCTCTAATGCATCTGCTTTGCGATTTTCTTAATTGTGTTAGGACCTTTTTAAAAACTAACCAGTCTGCTTCTGTATCCTGCTCTACATGTACTTTATTATTTTTACCACACAGAAATGTCCACTCTGCTTTGTGTGATATGCTTAGGAGTTTCTTAATCATATCTCTAAAAGGAACTTCAATAATCTTTATGTGCTATATAGGTTTTAGAAAAAACTCTTTGGTACTAACAGTCAGAATGTTCCTTCTTTGCATCCATGTTTTGCTAGTATATCTGCTTGCTGATTTAGTTTATTCCATGAATGAGCTTGAATATTATTGAACTTTATTTTCAGGTTTTTTGTTACTACTATTTCTCTGATCGCACTAAGTATACCCGGATTGCTTAGCTTTAACTACTTCCTTGTTCTTTGTATCTTTAATGCCATCTTGATTAGGTTTATTGCGATCTGGCTATCTGTATTAAACAAAACCTTACTATCGCTTGGGACCAGTGTCTGAAATTGGGATGTGGAGTCTGCAGACCGCAACAAATTTTAAATTTTTGCAACCAAATTCTGAAGTGCATATGCAAATTCCGCTCATAAATTTGAAAATTTTACTTATAAATTTTGATTAAATGCTTATATAGCAACTAAATTTTTATAAATTTTTATAATTCGCAACTATTTTTTTTATTTAGTTGCAGCCCGCAACTAATTTAAAAATTGAATTTCAGACACTGCTTGGGACTGTCAAGAGTGCTTTCAAGATTCTCATTAACTCCGCTCGAGTAAAAGACCCAACTTTGCATTCTACCATAGGTGCACCGGACAACCTTACCATCTCTATCTACTTGTACTGTACTATACCAGGACCCGAAGAACTCTGATACAACTCAGATGATTCTAAAAATTGTATAGAAATTTATCAAACGTTGCATTTTTATATAGTAAAATTTCAAACTTTGCTCTATTTTATACATCTATTTAGCTAAAATACTACTAAAATTATACAAACTCAGATCTGAGTTGTATCAAAGTTCTTCGGGGTCCTACTATACTCTAACTCTAAGTGACCTATAGTTGGGTGCATCTTAACTGATCTATTAGTATAACTAGAAAAACATAAAGCGTTTAAGTCTGAAGCATAATAGTCATTCAGATAAGTTTTTATAGGATCACCCGCTATATCGGGCTGATTTGTATTGATTTGTTTATATGTTTTGAAATGCTAATTGGCTTAATATCATGTGAGCGGAACCTGACATACACAAATTTTGGTTTATTGCTCCCCAATAAGTCCTCTGCTATGCTCCGGACAAAAACTAAATACCTTTTCCACTCTAGAATTTGATCTAATTTCTTCATCTTGTCTTTTTCCTTTACCATTTTCTTAATATATAATTCTTCCCATTTCTTAGTATTAATATCCTTTTTTATTTGCTTTACTTCCCTAATCTCTTTTTGACTTACTTTACGTGCTCGTCTTTCAAGAGACCCCTTATAATGATCCAAGTTAAGCTCTACTTTTGAGTTTTTATTTCTCTCAATCCATTGCAAAATATCTACAAGTTTGTTTAGTTTAACTCTTCCTTTTCTTTTACTTTCTTTTGAACTACTTCTTGCACGTTCCTATAAGCTAACCGGGTGTTTTCCTTTTGGCAGCCTTCTATTACTACTATAGAACCCACTTCTGCCTAATCTTTTGTTTTTTAACGATTCTGTCTACTTTTAGAGAGTTTTCCTTATTACTATTAAATAGTCTCTACTCCTTTCTTGACCTTTTGCATGAAACTTTCATGATTTCTGGTTCTGATAAAAACTGATTAAATTCCTGTTCGTTCGTTAAGGTTGGTTCAAATAGTGATCAATTTTAGCAAACCAGAAAGCTATTCTCCCTTTTGCACTCTCTCCTCTTAGTTTTTTGATCCACGTTGTGGACCAAATGCTAATTTTGCAACAAGCTTGGCCTAGTAGAGGGCAGTTGCCAAAATTAGTTAAAATTTTTACTTTAGATAGATATAATATTAATCTATATTAGTGGTGTGGCGACTTAGAGAAGTTGGTAAGTTGTCACCCCCAAGTGGCAGGTCTAGGGTTCAAATCTCACTGACGACGCTTTGAAAAATAGACCTGTGTTTCGGTAACTGTTTCCTGTCGATCGGTTGGGTATATCACCTGTAGTTCTTGGTTACCATCTCGAATGGGAGCCTTCGGGCGAAGTTGTGCCTCGTGATACAGACAAATCCAAGGAACCGGGGAAACAGAAACCCATTTGGCAAGACCCGAGTAAGGAAGTAGCAAAGATCTTTGACGGTGCTACCAAAACCAGAATATCGGAAACCGGAGCTGGAGAACTGGACGATATGACCTTCAGAGGAGAGGGCCCACCAACCTGGCTGCCGGAGTCGTACCGGAGGAAAAGGACCTATGTTATAGAAGTAGGTACCAGGGGGAGAAAAACCATAATGGCACCTAATGCCGAGTAGATCAACCCTCCCGGGCCAACTGAATTGGAAGTCTGGGAAATCGGTAAAGGACCGGTAGAAAAGTGATGGTGGGTACCGGGGTTGGAGCGAACCTTACAAGGGCAGAAGTAGATATTGGTAAGAGGACAGGGGTAACCCTGTCTCGCAAGTGTTGGCCTTGGCCATAGCGATAAGTACCGAAGTGTAGGTGAATACCTGATATGGGACAGGTACTGCTCTACCAAGTCTCCCGTTGAGGATAACAGGACCGAAAATACCCGGCTGGGTCCTAAGGCAATGGATAAGTATCCGGAACTTGCTGACTGACTTATGTAACGGGCCTGTTCTGGTGATACAAGATGGGTTGGCAGGCGGAACATGGATCAGAGGGTTTAAATAGGCAATTTCCGTAGTTGGGTTGCAGGTATGGCAGCTAGTGTGGAACCCTTGGCCGGACCACTTAAATTAGACACCAAAAGTGTACGTGTGGCTAGATGTATCCTCGTCTATATAACAAATGCCAGTACTCCTCTAGAGGATACCGAAAGCCCTAATATCTTGAATAAAATTCCTAAGTGCACTTTAAAAAAAAAATAAAAAAAATAAAAAAAATATTAATCTATATTATATTAAAATTTCACCAAATCAAAAGTTAAATAATAAAAAGTTTTCTAATACTAATAAAAATTTTAGAATTATTTTTAATAATTTTATTAATAAAATTATACAAAATACTATAATTTCTAAATTTTACTAATTGATTCTAACTTTATGTTCTAAGTAAATATGCATAGCAATAAAAAATATATATATAATATTTAGACTCAAATTTGTTAACAAACTTCAGACTTAGACCCAGACCAGACTCAAACTTAACTAAAAGTTTGAAATACAAAAGTTTATATTTTTACTATACTAAAATTAATTTTATTAATAAAATAATCAAATTTTTTTTATAATATATGGGCCTTTATAGTAGAAAGGGCCGATACTGGTTTATATATGATTTTGAGAAAATTATATTTGTTTTGTTCAGTCTTATCCAGGTTAATCAAAATTTTCGTAATTTGATTAGTCCATTATATTGGGTAATCCCGTACAAAACTCCCAAGAAATTTTTTTTTAAATATCTCAATTTTTTATTATGCAAATCAATTTCTATTTATAATTAAAAAATGTAGCGCATGTTAAAATTTATCCGAATATAACAAAAACCTGATTTTCATTTTTGGGCAGTATCAGCCTTTTCTATTGCAATGGCCCTATATATTTATTGAATATAAACATGTTTATGAACACATTGTTATATGAAAACTTTTTTCAACAATCTTTTATACCAAATATTTTAAGAAAACTGAACTATAAAAACTTTATAGTAATAAATTTATACACAACAAAACTTCACAAGCTGCTGTTGGATACAAAGACTATTCACTAGATGTTCTGCGCCTAAAATAGAAATAAAAAAGACTAACAAACTTTTAAGTAAGGCACTTTGGCAGGCTTTAATACTATTAATGTTGTTAGTCGAAATACTTAATTTAGTCAACTATTTAGGCAATTAGTGTCTAAATATATTTTGACATGTCATTATTTTTTTTCGAAATGTCAAAAGTCAAAATTTGCCTAAATGTCTAAATAGTTGACTAAATAAATACTATATAACTAAATGTCTAAATAGTTAACTAAATATAATACTATATGACTAAATGTCTAAATTAAAATAAACAATAAAACTATTATAAATGTATATATGTATGTAGCATTAGTATATAATCGTTTTATATTATCTATTTAGAAGTCTAAAATTTTAATAAATGTTCTATGCTTTTAAATATAGTGTTTATTATTAAATCACGTATTATAAAAATCTTAAACCCATATTTTGTACTTAGACATTTCTAATGGCTGTATTTGTTGTTAATGCACATTATTTAATTTAAACTTTAAACTGATAGTTTATACTTGCCGGTAGCCATTTTATAATGCCTATGTTTGTTATTAATAATACATATTATTATTTATATAATTTGTCTTAAAGTGCAAATTTGTTGTAAATATGAAGATTCTATTTAATTATAGCGTTTTGCAAAAAAGTGTGACCCTGTGATTTACATGGTAATGATAGCTAAAAATTTTAATTCCCTATTGATCATCATTTTCATCAAAAACATCTAAGTTTATCTGAAATCTTTAAAATTTTTCAAGAATTGAAAAATCAGCTGATTTTTCGTGATTTTAAATGACACCATGATCTGCAGAGGTCACATATTTTTGCAAAGCACAATAATCTCTAATATAGCTTTAAAACAACCAGAAAACTTTGTATATTGCTTCATATTATTTGTAAAACCTAATAACTTACAGTATTAAATAATAAAAAATAGAATCTAATTGGGCCACTTAATACAAGAAATTAGGGATATTAGTTGACTCAGAGTTAGTCGACTTAATTGACTTAGCCGACTAAGTCAGTCGATTTTTCAAAAAGTCGGCTTAGTCGACTAAAGACCCTATTTAAACTAACCTACCTGAAAATCGTAAATTTTTAATTAGCATTTAGCCTTTTACAGAAATGCATGATATGATTTCTGTATCAAATTAAACTTGATCAAAGCACGTATAACTTAAACCTTTTATAATAATCATTTAAAATACATTAATTATTCAAATTATATGTTAAAGCAGGAAGTAAATTGCATACTGCTTTCTCAATCGACTATTACAAAGCAAATTATGCAATTAGAGTTAGATTAAAAATTTTTTATTAATAATATAAAACGAGCAATGTTTATTTACAAATATTTGGATTATAAACATTAGTGTAAGCTATCAATAAAGATCATTTATATCTCTATGCGTGATGTTTCAAATACAAAGTTTAGATAGCAGAGGTCTTTTTCGATTTTTAACAGCTATCAGGAGTGCGTCGAGTGTGACTCGGGTTTACATAAGGAGAGCATCCTCCTGCGTTGAGAATACAAAGCAAATTTCTAATTATATAATATAATTAAAAATTTTGCTTTGTATTCTTAACGCTCTCTTCATGTAAACCCAGGTCATACTCGATACACTCCTGATGCACTAAACAGCTGTTAAAAATCAAAAAAACTTCTGCTAGTTTAGTAAGAAAAACTGTTTCATAAGTAAAAAGTCTTTGAAAAATATGTAATAGCGATAATAAAAAAAATATTTAAATAATTTTACAATTTAAAATTTTATTATAATTTTAATTAAAGTAAATATCAACATAAATAAAATTTAACGTTTGCTAATTATATATTTTAATTAGTGTATTGACTCGATTATGTTGTGCTCGATCATTGATCGATTTAGTTCAATAATTGAGCACCAATTAAGGTGCTCGAGCAACAATGGGTCAATCAATGATTGATAGTGCTAATCGATCAAATGAATATATATTTGATTAACTAAAAGTTTTTTGATTATATATATCAGGAAGATAACAATTCATGCGCAATAGTTACCTTTCTAAAATGTAATCTTTGAATTTAATAACGTACATATTTTAGTCTATATTAATAATTATAACATAATCAAATTAAATAAAAGCAATTTTTTTCTATACCAGAAACAGAGTGCAATGAAGTGCATGGTTATCTGAGAAGTGAAATGATTTGCGCAAATATGCTATTCTTATTGGTCGCTCTTCCATATGATGAGGATTATTACTAATTGTGACAGATTAAAATGAAATCAGATTAAAATGAAACTGGTGACCTTTTCTGCTCACCTTTAAAGCTTATAAAACCCACATATACTCATTTATTAATAACTCTAACCCTAAACCCTAACCCTAATGCTAAAAAAAACCCCCAAAAATGTCCCCTAAAAAATTTTAAAATTTTGCTTAAAAAATAGAAAAATTTCATTTTAATCCGATTTCATTTTAATCTGTCACATTAATTATTTTATGCATTTTGACTTATGCAGTAAGTTAACAGATCAAAGATGGCTAAGCAGGGATATGCCAGTGGCAATCCGGTTATGCCAGGATCAACTTTTAATTCTGATCAGGAGTATGATCACACATGAGATCAGATAAGCAGATTTGAATTAGCTGCCTAATTTAGGATCACAATGGAATGCTAACAATATTTTCATTGTCAGGAGAAGATGCACGCTACGAGCAGACCAGCTGCCATCTCCGTTAGAAGCAAAGTTTGCATAACATTATTGCAAAACATTATTGACTATCACAACATTATCCCTTCTATAAGGTAACAAGTGATAATAATGCAGACGATGATGAACAGATAAATTACGCATTGCCAAGGAAATATCAATTAGCTTTTAATGTACATATGATATCATTCAGAGTTTTTCATTCGAAAACATTTCAATACATGGAGGCAAATCAAAGTGACAAATTGGTCTATCAAGGCAGGTATTATAACTGAACAGATATCTATAGCCGTGGTGCAATTTTCCGGAGAATTTCAAGCAAAAGTACACTATCCCAAACCTTCGAAATAAAGATAATAAGCTCTATAATCATCTTTATGAAAGGAAAATAACTTATTGAAGATACACTACATCGATATTCTGAACTTTACAAACGTTGGGATAACGATTCCAATGATTGCCCAGAATAATATATGTGGATTTCCTTGAGTCATCAAAGACAATATAAGCGTATATTAGACTATATTATCTTTACTGTACATACGTATCTAGTATGAATGATTTAGTGAGGAACAGCATCATCCCTGAGAACCTGAGGAATGAAGCAGGTGAATTCTCCTCTTGGACAAGCCAAATTTCTTAAAGCAGTAGATTTTGCTGTGATTTTTCGAAAATGGCCAACATGGTTGATGACAAACTCAGATGTATATGATAGAAAGCAGTGCAAATATACTTGCAGAATATTACACCAATTTCATTGGGTCTTAATATAAAAGATTCGCCTACAGTCTTAAATTGTCACCAGAAATCAAACTCAATAATGAAGGCATTAAGCCAACATGGTGTAATGCAATATACAGCAATTTGAAATACTGCTTGCAGATTCAAATAAATCAAAAAAAAATCGTTATATGATGCGTTGGTACGAAGCCAGTGGGGGCCAGCGCACAATAAATAATTATGAACAATCACGTGCAGAGCAAATTCAAAAAAAAAAATAATTATTATTATTAACATAAGCATTGAGCCAACACTATACAACATATTGCATGAGGGAGAAAATTAAAGAATCGTCTGCAGAATTCGATAAACATTAAAAATTGAACCAAATAATGCATTAGCATTAAGTCAATGGGTTGAAGCTTATTAAATGATGAACAGATAGATATAACCTCTAAGAGAGATGTAATTATATAAGATTGCATTATTTGATTCGATAAATATAACATAATCGATTAATGATTGGCCTAATGATTGATCAATTATATATACTCGAGGTTATAAATTATATTCTTGATCGATCATACTCGATCAAGTATATATAATTGATGTTTAATCGATTAAAAAAAATTTTTTTTGATCAATTATCGATCAACAGTTTTTTTGTCAAGTCAATACCCTAATTTTAATGCACTCTTTTATCAAACAAATATTACGAGCCCCTTGTATTTATCTATACAAACATAATTATTAATGCCTTTTACTTTTATATAAAGAAGCATTCTCTTCTAAATTGATTTATCTCATACTACGATGTCAAATCTATCGGATACTATAGACCTTTCTGATCACGAAACCTCACAAATTGAACAAGTACAATCATCAAAAAAACAAACCTCTATAGATAATTTCTTGTCATATGAGGGTGTTACTGAAAGTGAAGATACTAGTTCAGACGAATTTGATAATAATATAATTCATGAACAAAATGAAACTTCGTCAGAAGCATCTTTGCTATCCATTATATCTCGTTCTTTACAAATACCTGCAAAAAGAAAAAATGTAATTTCTATGCATAAAAAAAAATTAAATGAAAGCTGGGTATGGCATTACACAAGGCATGATAAAGCTACGAAATTTAAATATTGTAAAGTAGATATAAATGATGGCATTGGTAATATTGAGCGATGTAAAACTGTATTCCAACCCACTACTTCAGTTACCAATATTGCTTCATATTTACGTACCGTACACAGAATATTTAAAGACCAAAAATTAGATGCACCTATAGTATCTTCGGGTGAAAACAAAATACAAACAACAATTAACTCCATATTAAATAAACATGCTACAATAACTCAACCACTTCCTGAAGAAAAGCAAACACGTGTTACTTATCGTTTAGTAGCTTGGTTAATCAAGGCTATGATGCCTTTAGACTGTATTAATTATGACCGATTTAAAGATTTCTGCTATGAAATTAATCCACGATTTGGTGCTCCCTGTACTAATACATTAAAAAATAAAATTGCAGAATCAATAATATATACACGATCAAATTTAAATCAATTAATAAATGAAACAATGATATCTGTATGTTTTATAACAGATTTGTGAACCCAAAACCATGTTCCGTTTATTGGAGTAGCTGTTCATTGGCTTGCAAAAAACTTTGTAATACATCAAGCATTAATTACTATAGAAAATTTTGAATACCTCATACAGGGGATCGTATTGAAGACTTCTTGCGCAAAGTTCTTACTAATTGGGATATAGAAAATAAATTGTTTTCAGTAACTACAGATAATGCTTCATCAATGGTAAAGGCGATCAGGCAATTAGGAACTACTCACCTCGGATGTGCAGCCCACACAATTCATTTTGCAATCACAGATGGGTTAAAAAAAAGCCATGCTTTAATAGAAAAAGCTAAATCAATGAATAATTTCATTGTTAATCATGATAAGTATAGGCCACGCTTCCGTAATATTCAAGCTGAACTAAATAAAAAAAAGCATACATCAAATTTAACAAATAAGTCAAATATTATATTGGAACCCATATCAAGTGACACTGCTACATGTTGGAATTCCACGTATCTTCTTCTCCAAAGGCTAATAGATCTTTGTGAAGCGATTGTTGCATTAGCTGAGAACCTGGTAAAAGATCCTGATAGAATAGTTAGAACAAATGGAAATAGTTTAAAGAAAAAAATAATCACAGCCGAAGACTGGCAAGGATTATTAGAATTATGTAATCTTCTCTATTCTTTTGCACATGCATCTGTTTACATGGGAGGAAATCAGTATCCAACGTTAGGAATGGTATACCCGACTATAAACCGCCTTTTTAAACATCTTGATCATATAGAAGATCAGCTTACCTATTCATCAGTTATTGAACTACGTGAATGTCTTTACAATTCAATGTTAAATCACTGGGAAGATCCTAATATATTCGGATGGCTTGCTACAATTTTAGACCCTCGTTTCAAATTGTTATCAGGTGTATCATCTGATAAAAGAAATGAAGTAATAGATGAGTTACGAAAAAGAATTAATCTTTCTATATATTCATTAGATGAAACAAATATATCAAATACAGTTGGTTTAACATCTGATATGTCTTCATTTTACAATGATGAAACAGAATTAACCTCACCTATTGATACAGAGCTGCAAGTGTATTTTTCCATTCCACCAATTCCCAAGTATGAGCTTACGGATCTGTTATATGTAAATTGCATCCCTTTAAGTTGGTGGAAAGAAAATCAAGGTACTTTACCACTTCTTGCTAAGCAGGCAAAGATTTTTCTTGCTGTGCCTGCAATTTCAGTCTCTTCTGAAAGACTTTTTTCTAGTGCCAGAAACGTTCTAACAGATAAACGTAACCGTTTAAGCCCCGATATGGTTCATGACTTATTGTTTTTAAAAGAAAACTCATCAATCATGAACATTTATGTTGGGTTATAAAATAGTTAAAAAAAAAAGTATTAATATTTGTATAAAACATATACTAATAGAATACAAAAGATAAAAAAAAAATTTTATGATACTTAACTTTTATTTTTATATTCACTATTCAAATTTGTTTTTATCTCACATGAGAATGTCTTTTATTTTTTTTTATTATAGATTAAAGAGTAGATTTTGTATCTTTAAAATTTCAATAAAAATTTTTTTATATGCACAGGTCAAAAACTGATATATCAGGTATCTATCGGGTACCATATGACTATAATTAAAAAATAAATAAAATGCTACGTATTAGTGACCTATTATATCAGATATATATATCATATAGTTTGGCTAATCTTACATATATTGGGTACCCGATATGTATATGTAATAAAAATAAATTTTAAATCTTAACCAAATTCGATGAACATTTTATAAATATAAAAAAAATAGCTTTTAGGGAGGTAACAGTCGGATCCTAGGCCTACCTTTAAAGGTTATAACTGCACCTAAGAAAGCTATTTATTATAAAAAATAAATATAGTAAATAACATATTTTTGCGGATCAAACAATCACTTTTTCTTAAGTACTGAGCTATCTAATGGTAATTATGAGCCCATTTAGTTTCACAACAAACATAGTCAGAGGCCTTATCACTTATTATTAGAGATGAAATTTTTTGCTTGACTAAATCTACTCGTCCAAATAGCTCTAGCAATTGTTTTATTAACACAAAAAGTAAAAGAATTAATTTGCTACAAAAGATTTAATATTGATTTTATATAAATATTGTGTAAATCATGCTAAACCAGGTGATTTCCGGCTTTTGGAACTTCGAATTCAGCCTTGAAAATTCAAAGCCTAAAATCTTCTTTTTTTTTTTTTTTTAGTAACCCACCTACCCTATTTTAAGTGGCTTACAAGTATTAGTAGTATTAGTCACAGCTACAGTAGATATTGTAGTCAGGGTCTTTTTTTTTGAGTTTCATGGTCACACTATAGTGCAAAGACCATCATTAGCAATTTTGAGCCCCGTAGCTACAGGGCAGTGCAGCGACCTTTATTAGTGGACAATTAGGCTCCGCGGCTACAATGGCAGTGCAAGGACCTTATTAGTGAATAGTTAGGCTCCGCGGCTACAGTAGCAGTGCAAGGACCTGATTAGTGGTAAGTTAGGCTCCACGGCTGCAGTAGCAAGGACCTTATTAGTGAATATTTAGGCTCCGTGCTATACTCCAACACAAATGCTTTCCCTTTATCGTCTTTCAAAACCTTCTCCTACAATTATTTTTAACACATAATTAGTTAGCAGTATATTAAATAGATAAAAAACAAAGACTTTTGCTAATTTGCTCCTGGGGTAATTTCACCTCATTATATAAAGAACCAATCAGATTGTAGAATCTTGTGTAACAAAACTAAAGAAAAAATTAAGAAAAAAACAAAGAATCTTTATAATAACAAAAATTTTATTATGAAACTTAGCTTTATATTTCTAAGTAAAAGTTTTTACCACCTAAATTTGCATATAATGCACTCTTTCTTAATATTACCCTAACCCTATCCTATTACCCTAACCCTAACTCTAATCTTTAATAATAAACTTATTTATTAAAAAATTTTATAGTGAGGTGATAACACCCTGGGTGAAAATTAGTTAAAATCAAAAACAAATAAAATAAATTAATAAAGGAAAATACTTATGATTGCTTAACTGCAAAAAAAATCATTAATAATTGTAGCTTATCGAAATTAACTGAAATTTTTCGAAAATACGGGGAAGAAAAAAAAGCTTGAAAAATAGCTTGGCATATTTGTCAAGTTCGAGAAAAAGAAAAAACTACTACTACTCAACAATTAGTAGGCATAGTGGCTAGTTGCTTCTTTCATAAAGAAAATAAACATCCGGCTCATTGAGTTTTCCAAACCTTACAAATTGCAGTCAATCAAGAATTAGTTAACCTTTCCCAGGGATTAGAAACTGCTCTCCAAGCACTTAAAAAAGGAGGGAGAATTGTGGCGATTAGCTATCATTCCTTAAATAAAAAAAAAATTTAAATTATTAAAAAAAAAATAAAAAAAAATAAATATTTAAATAAATTATTAAAAAAAATCGTTAATGAAAAAAACAATAATAAATTAAATAAAATATTTAAAATTATTAAAAAAAAAAAGATCATTACGATAATAAAAAAAATTTAGCCGGCCAATCAAATTTTAAAATCACATATAAAGTTACAAACTTTACATTGTGATCTTAAAAAATCGATTGGCCGGCGAAATTTTTGTACAGTATTTAAATTAATAAGTAGCTGTGCGATGCATTACGCTAAACCAGGAATGGATTATAAACGTATAAACGCAAAATAATGTCTAGTGACATTGCTTGAATAATGGCCAGAATTTAAGCTTAATCTGATCAAAAATCGAAATTACAATTTTGAGAGCAATTCCCATGTTTATTAGTGCAATTCTGAAAGACAATAATAAAAAAAAAGCATTTTTTAATATTAATCATCATGTACTTCAATCGAGACAAAAACCTGTTAAAGTGATGTTTGGTTAAACAATTCTCATACAACAGATAAATATAGCACTATTAATACGAACTTTCTAAAACCACTCAATGATCAATGTCATTGCCACAGCATCAAATCAATTAATTAATCAATCAATTTATATGCTGCAACAACTCGATAGTGATGTCGATTGTTAGTGATCTTTGAAGTGGCTGCTCTGGCAATCTTATAGATATCGGATATACAATCAAATTTTATAAGCAATAAGGTCCTCAATCGACATTCGTATCTATCTACGTTCGTATAGTAAATAACGAATACAGGACATAGTTATTGGATATAAGGGTTTAAATTATCTAGACATTAGAATTTTTCTCAATCGACGTTCGTATCTATCTTCATATAATTAGTTAGTGCAATTCCGAAAGACAATAATAAAAAAAAAGCATTTTTTAATATTGATCGTCATGCACTTCAATCGAGACAAAAACCTGTTAAAGCGATGTTTGGTTAAACAATTCTCATACAATGGATAATATAGTACTATTAACTTACTGTAATTTACAAACCACTTAATAATCAATGTCATTGCCGCAGCATCAAATCAATCAATTAATCAATCAATTTATATGCTGCGACAACTTAGTGGCTGCTCTGGCAAGCTCATAGATATCGGATATACAATCAAATTTTATAAAGCAATCAGGTTTTAAATTAAAATTTTCCTCTACGTTCGTATAGTAGATAAAAAAAATTTATTTTTATTTTTTTTTTAAATCAGTTTTTTTTTATATCGTATTTTTTAATTATTTAATTTTTTTTTATTTTAAAATTAATATATTTTTTTTAATCGTTTTATCATTAAAATTTATTTTTTATTTATCGTAAATTTTTTTTTTATTTTTTTAATTTTTTTTATTTTAAAATAATTTTTTTTAACTATAATTTTAGTTAATTTTTTCTTATTTAAATTTTTTTTATTTTTTTATTGAATTTATATATCGTGTAACCTGATCATCATAAATATGATCAGGCTTTTTTTATTTTTTCTGTATTTCTACCGTTGCACTTTTGAAAAGTTATTAGATCTTACCAACCTTATTCAATTTTCTAATAATTGTCAGATTCACGTTGTTTTGGAGTCATCACTTCTAGAAATAGTTTTACCAAAGATTCGTTTTGGGGATTATGTAATAAGCAAACACATCTTGTAGTTATAAAGGTTAGAGATACTAACAAAATTCTTGACGGTTATAATCCTATCGGTTGGGATAAACCGGTTAAATAAGATTTAAGATAGCTTATTTTTTTATTGAAAAATGGTACAATTCGAAATTCTATTTTAAGTCGTGAAAAAATCCAAAATTTGCAAGTTTTTGATAGGTTTAAACCATATTGGTTTTAGGAATATGATATATGATATATAATTTAACCAAATTTAATATATACATTTTTTTTTTTACAATTTGTAATTTTTTTTATTATAAACTAATATGATTAATACTCATACTATAAAAACTTTTCCAATATATATATTGGATATATGAATTAACTTACTATTTTATTTTATTAAATAAATAAATAAATAAATAAAAAAAGACATCTATATTTAGCTGACTAAGCCGACTTAGCCAATTTTTATAAAATCGGCTTAGTCGGTCGATAAATTTAGATCGACTAATACCCCTACAAGAAATAACTATAAAGATTTAGAATTTGATCATTGATTTTAAACCGATTTTGAGGTTTTGATTAATGATTTGATTTTTAGAATCAATTCGCATTTCTACTTCGTGATATTAACATACTGTTCCGCAGCTACAATAGCAGTGCAGGGACCTGAAACAGATGATGCAAGATGATTCCCCAATTCTCTTTAGTTATATGGGCGTATGTTTGACATTTTTCTTATATTTGTGTTTTCATATAGTTTAGGACCTTGGGGTTTAGAAAATTTTAGAACTGAAAGGTCAGTAGTTTATGCATGAGTTGATTGGTATAGGTTCAAATAATTAGTCCTAGACTAGAGGTATTGATATTAAAATATGAATGCTAGAGCTTGTTTGGATAGCGAACCTATTACTATATATTTTTTCATATACAGTCAACCCTCCATAAATGCAACTCAAAGGAACAAGCCTACAATATGCATTTAGGGAGGTTTGCATTTAGAGTGAGCCAATTAAATTGCAGCTTTAAAAATTTGATCATCAAGTGTGTGTAACTTCTACTAAACCTGTATAACCTATCTTAAATACTAAAATTTGATTGGCTATATGCATTTAGGGACGTTAGTATAAAATAAAATGTTATTCAAAAGAACGTGCATTTACAGAATATAGAACGTGCATTTAGCACTAATAACATCTTACGGAATAGAAAAAACGAGCATTTAAGGAGGTATTGCATTTATGGTAGTTGCATTTATGGAGGTCCAACTGTATATTTCTTAATTTAGACATTTCGACATTATTTAGACATTTCGACATTATTTAGACATTTCAGTATAATTTAGGATTTCGATAATATTTAGACATTTTGGCAGTCTAAATATCAAATGTCAAAATATTTCTACAAGCATAAAACAATTTCGGCTAACAATATTAAATACTATCAAGCAAAAACATAGTATAGAGACTCTAGAGCTTTGTCAAGTTTTATAGATATAAAAATAGAAGTAGAGGCTTAGTTAAATAGGGTATTATCTATTAAAACAGCCCTTTTTTCAATTTTTTGAAAAATGAGTTTTAATTAGATTTATATAAATTTTGACATGATCAATGTTTTTCAATTATAAATGAAGGTCGATTTGCATAATGAAAAATCAAGATAATTGTAAAAGAAAAATTACACGAGGCCACGTAAAACCAACACATTACGAGATTATCCGATAGTTACTTGCTACATTTAACTAATCAAAATCGTGAAATTTAATTATCCTGGATTAGCCTGAAAATCAAAACAAATAATTAAACTCAATTATCTCAAAATAAAATATATGTAAAAAGGGGCTGTTTTAATAGACAACACCCCAAATATGTTATTTTATATAGCATGACTTTTACAAACTTCTTTTAGTTTGGTACTTGTTCCATCATCTCTTTGAACTTTTGAAATTTCATCAAAGTAGGTATTTCAGTTTACTCTTTTTAAAAGATTAGTAGTATATGCTCTTTTCAATTCAGAAATATGTCTATCAAATTAGAATCTGGTCATGAGTAAAAACAAAAAATAACATTTAAGGTGTTTTGAAGAAATTCTAGAGTTAGGGTAAGGCATAGTATATAGTAAAATTTCACAAGGGGTTTTTTTCCAAAATGAAATTTCTTTTTAGAAGGTTTTTTAGGTATAGCTTTTTTTTTTTTTCTTTTTTTTTTTATATAGTATTGTCATGTTCCATTCGCTTTTTATTTTTTTTTCTTTTTTTTCTTATTATTTTTTGTATACTTTGGTTATTAATTTAGGTAGTATAGGTTTTTTCTTTTTCTTTTTATTATTTCCTATATTTTCTATATTGTTTAGTTTTGTTCTAGTAGAGTTCTTCTACTAAAGAAATTAGAAGAAGATTTGAAAATGTAAATGGTCATGCCAAATAGCAACTCCAGTCAATGATTCAGATACTTCAAATTCTTTTAAGATAAGGAGTTATAATGATGAAAATAGTTTGCTATAGCAGATCATTTTTAGGTATCTTTAGACAACTGGATGGATCACACTTTGATATTAATAGCTTAAATGCTCTACTTTATAAATAATTGTTAATCTACTAATAGTTATATTTTAGAGTTTAATAAAGTTGTAGCATGACTACCTAATGGAAAAAAAACATGTTCATGAACTCTAAACTGAACATTGAACTAAACTTTTGTTATATTCAAGTTCAGTTCAGGTTCAAAAATTATAAGTTCATATTCAGTTCAAGTTCAAAAATTAGAGTTCAGTTCATGTTCAGTTCAGGTTCAATTAAATTGAACTGAACTTTTTTGAACATGAACTGAAACTAGGAACCCTAGTGTATATACACAACACAACCTATTTTTTGAAACTTAGCTCATCGGTTTGTAAATTTGTACAAAAAAATAAAGATTTTAAGGGAAATTTCAAAAAAAGCAAATCATATAGCACAAACTATAAAGCGTTTTATTCTTGCGTTAAAATGTGTTGTTTTGATTTTTCGCGTTTCTTCTGTGTAATACCTGATCTTGAAATCTGATTAACCAACGAAATTTTTTAGTTGGCATGATTACGTACATATTACCGCTATCGCTAAGTTATTTGAATTATTTTGTCGTTATACAATAAATGATTTTCTGTGAATTTTACCTAAAGGTAACAAAGCAAATCCCAAATTTATATCACCATTTTTTAATATTTTTTAATATGTATATTTGATAAAATATTTTTAGGAATTTTTTTGAACTCTTTCCTGTACACCTCTGAAAATCGCAAAACACAACAAACAAAAAATTTCATCAGCGGAAAAGAGCATCCTTCGCATAATAACTAAGCTTAATTAAGTATTAACTAGACAGAAATTGTCTGGGCTTCCCTTCACAATATCCAATATAAAGCGAAGTCGAAGTCGAACCACCTGTACGCTTTCTCCTGCTTTAAAACCGTTGCCGACTATGTCGGCAACACAAGACTCTAGTACCACTAACATGAACACTCAAGAAGAGGACGATAACCGTACTTCTATAGAAATAGACGACTACAACATGGAACAAACAACAAAAAAATCTAAAGCTGAGACTTCACCACCTGTTGTAGTACAGCCAGGAACCCCTCCCCCCAATAAAAGTGTCGAAGAAAATTCGGATGTTTCTGGGGAATCTGTATTAACCCCGAAAAATTCATCTATGACGTCAGCTCACCTGCCGATCAAAACAAACCCTACAAATTTCCTAGAACCCGCATCAGTACCTATTACATTTTCTCACAATAACCCCTATGTGTGTCACGAGGCCACAACAACAACCCAAACCGATCAACCGACTGTGGGAACACAGGCCCCGAGCCAACAACCAGAATCAAACACTTCAATCGACCTAACAACCCCAACAACCTCACAGAACGACCCATCTCAACATGTGTTCACCGAAAAAGACTTCGTCGACTTCGATATCGATACCGTTAAAATCAATAAACAACGCCCACCGGCTGACCCTACGAATAAACAACAGGACATAGACATGGAGATTGTTTCGGATTCTACTATTAAATCAGACCACCTAGAAACGATATCTTCAAAGCCCAATAACATACAACTAGAACCAAATACAACCCCTAGGCTCACCTACAGCGCGGTAGCATCAGGAAAAAAGGTTCTTCTACTAACCGAAAAGTCGACAGAGGAATCTTAAACGAATGGAAAGAACAAGTGCAGAATGAATTACGAAATCAAAAGCAAGCCCAGAGGCTTGATAACTTCAATGAAGAAATCTGGAACATAGATAAAATCACAAAGATCCTACATTCAATGGAGGATCTCATAGAATTTACGAGATACAAACTGGACACTATACCAACCGATATCCGAATTCCCATAGCTATTAATGCGAAAATTCACCATAAGGATACTGCATTCTTTCATTCTTTTACCAGGACAACTGAAGCCCAAGCCCCCCACCAAATTGAATTTACCACTCTCTTGAGCAAGGCTACAGACCGATACAAAAGACTACATAATATACCCATGACCAACAAAACCAACCGTGACCAAATTTTTTTCGGCCTCTGTCAAAAGATTGCAATTGACTACTTGAAAAATTTAGACTTTCTTGAATTAAATGGCCACGAAATTACTAGCTGGTTGTTTTATCTGTGGGGCTTTGGCAAACTAGAGAAACATGTCGACTTCGGGGTAGCCTGTGCAACAATAAATAGCGTTATTAATGAAGCAATTACTCCCCTTCCTGACAAACCAGAAGATATCCCTGAAGATATCCGTACGATTTTACCCTTCCAATTACCAATAGATGATCACTATAATACGCGACAAATAGTCAGCACATTCCGTCTAATTTTTTCATTCCAACGCCTTCCGGAATCTTACTTTTTGCACACACGCATACCGCTACCCGCCTATCCCGCAGACTTAACCTCTAAAATAACTAACCACTTCCCAATTACCGACTACGATGAACTTTGCTCCCTCTCAAAATACTGTAGGGAATTGCGCAAATACTACATATTCAAAGAATTACCACCCTCATATTTTGACTTACCTGCAGTCAAGACTAAACCTCATCTTCCAGTAACCCCACAAGAACTAAATAAAGAAATCTGACACCTGTTCCCCTTTGTAGCCAAGAATGAAACTGAATTCAAACGACATATTGAAATCTTAAAAGAATACTATTACTTCAAAAAACTTCCAAATAACTATATTCGTCAAAGGCGTCGCTTGCTGAAAAAGCCATCAGAACTAAAACTAAACAAATACTCTTTCCCCTCACGGACCTGCCTACGGTACAAAAATTCATTGCCGAAATGGAAGACGAATACTATATTCCCGAACCACTCCCAACTGAGTACTCAGAAATTAATTTCACGAAGAAACCCGAACTCCCATAGGACTTCAGGAAAATCCAACAAATTAAACTGAATATACCCCTAGAGAATTGGTAACGACTGCTAGGAAACTACGAAAATTCTACTTCTTCTGTCAAATACCACAAACATGGATTAGAATCCCCAAAAAGGAACAACACCAATCTCTTAATAACAAACCAAAATTACCCGCTGACCTCCATTCACGCAAAAAATCAATTGCTAATACAATACCTGATTTATCTATCGACCTACCAATTACTGACTATGAGAAAGTGATCACTACAGTAGATATACTCCGTGAATACTTCGACTTCTGTACTATCCCACCTTACTTATTTGAACTACTCGACCGTCCGAAACCTGAATGGGACTTATACGATTATGATGATGTCTAGGGAAACTATTGAAACCCAAACACTTGCGCAACCGCTCGACACTAATCTATCACAAATTATATCAAATGAACCAACACCCGACCACACTCTACCACTCACTATCACAAATGAATCAACATTCCTAATTGAGGACGGAATAAACATTGCCACACATAACGTCAGAGGACTGACAAGACTAGAAAAAGCACAAAGTTGGATCGAATACTGTGCCGAATCCAATCTACACATCATATCCCTATCAGAAACCAAACTCACGGACTCTTGCACCCTAAACCTTACTAACCCCTTATACTTTTTTTATTCCTCCAACTTTGAACCATACACAGCCAAGCAAAAGGACTCCAGTCTTGGCACAGCACTAATGATATGTAACCAGCTACAACCGTACATTCATGACATCCGCACCCTACCCAGCACTGCCATATATATAGACTTCTACTTCCCCGCCAACAAAACCCGCATTATCTCTACCTATTTACCATCAAGTTCAAACCATCCCCACCTCAACAAACACACTCAAGAAAAAATCTTCACCTGGTTTCTAGAAGCAAAGAACAGGAACTGGAATATAATTTTACTAGGAGACCTAAACGCAAATCAGTTTAGAGACAAGAAATTCCCACTCTTCAACAACCTAAACTCTGCCAACGCCACCAGCCTATTATTATTTTATGACATTACAACACCTACATGGAAAGGACCCAACTCTACGAGTCAAATCGACAACTTATGGTGTAACTCCGATATAATCACGAACATGGATAACCCCACAATCACTGACGCCAGTTACATCACTGGAAGTGATCATAACATTATCTCCACCACATGGCACATCAACATAACAAAACAAAAAAATTATTAAAACAAAAAACGCAAACGAAAAATATATCAGTATACAAAAATGACTGGGATGAATTTGTAGCAGAAATTGATAAAAGAATCAAACAAGAACTACCACAACAGGAAACAGAATGGGATGCAAAAGAATTAGACAGATACTGGAACATCTGGACCGCCCTGGTCAAGAATACGATGAATAAACTTATCCCCTTCACCTTTACAACTCCTAAGAACTTCTATGCTCTATCCCTTAAAGCCACCCACTTACATCTTGCACTAAAATCAATGAACAAATGTTTTAGACTCCTGACTACACAACCCTCACCTGAATCGCTTGACCGATGTAATAAATTACTTTCCACGGCAGCTGAACTTTCAAACATGGAAATCACTCCTCTCACACCAGTTGACCTAGACTCCCTCCTCCCACAAACGATCCAACAACTTAAGCAAACTAAACATACTATTTTGACTGCCTGCAACTTAGAAAAACTACAAGAACAAAACGATAAAATAAACTTCTATGTCAATCGTCGCTACAATGACTTTAAAAATAACACTTCCAGAATGTTAGACAGTATCTTAAAACGCAAATCAGATCTAGTCAGAACAGATAGAATAATTCTCTCTAACCAAATACTAACTGAAAAACAAGAAGTCCTGGAACACATACGCACACACTTCGAGAACTGGACTAAAGCCAATCCGCCCAACAAAGAATTAAAAAAGGACTGGAAAGAAGCCTATCTCCCCCTAGCGAGCATAGACCCTCCATATATGAACCACTAACTCTACCCATCTCTCTTGATAAAATCCAATACACAATCAATAGCGCACCTAAAAATAAGGCTACTGGACCTTCAGCAATTCCAAACGAAATCCTACAACATCTCCCTGTTGCCACAATAAAGATACTTCAAAAGATCTTCAACAGCTATCTAAAACTAAACCGCACCCCGAAACAATGGCTCCGAGCAAATGTATGGCCCATACCCAAAAAACCCAAATATAACTACGACCTCAATACTACTAGACCCATCACTCTCATTGACCATACTAGAAAAATTTTTACTAAAATACTAAACAACCAAATGACCAAAATCATAATGCGCTATGAAATATTATCACTAATGAACTTTGCTGCATTCCCCTTCCAATCGACTATCCAACCGGTATCTCAACTAACACATATTTTGAAGGATGCTATCACTAATAACAAAGAAAACTGGGCCCTCTTCCAAGATATGTCCAAGGCATTTGACTCTGTCAATGTCAATACACTGGGGAACGCTCTTCACAGAATTAAGATCCCTCAAAACATAATTGACCTCCTCACTCATCTATTAACCAATCACACAAATCAAGTAATTACAAAACGAGGCTTCATCCCACCATACACTGTACTAGATGGAATTGACCAGGGCAAAACTTTCTCACCGCTACTATGGAAAATATACTACGATCCACTTATCGCTACCATAAATAAACGCTTCCACAGCTATTCATTCACAATTCCATCCCAGCCTCCCAAATCAATCCACACCTCCATCATGGCTTACATGGATGACTCCTTTTGGATTGCCCCCAATAAACAAACCCTAATGGACATCTTGTCTACCGCCTCAAGCTTTTACAAGCTCAATAACATCAAAGTCAACTCCACAAAATCATTCTTAATCTCCAATTCCTCAATCCCAACACCCAACATCAACTTCGACAATACGATAATCACCGCTCTATCACTCAACACCCCCTTGAAATACCTAGATGCATGGTTTACAACAGGAAAGACACACACACACATACAAAAATTAATTATGGCTGAAATTACCACAAACTTGAAAAAACTCCAACTTGCACGCATGACTGAAAAACAAGCCATCTACATATACAATCATGTCATCCTACCTCGCTTTTAATACTGTATCCTCTCCTCTTACCTGAATTCTTCACATCTAAAACTGATTAACCAATTAATAATCAAGATCGTACGACAGAAAGCGAAGATTGCTAGAAGCTTACCAAACTCTTTTTTACACTGTACAAACATTTACGCACTCACAGACATATCGCAAGCACAACTATCCACCCTTACCTCTAACCTCCAAAAAGGCTTAAACCACCCAGATTTTGACAAGTCCTATCTTAAGATAAGACTCCAACAAATTCAAAACTCGGTGCACACTAATGAATCTATCCTGGAAGAATGGCCTGCTCTTCCACATTCACAATACCTCACACATACCTGTCAAGCCCTTTGGGCAATACACAAACTCAATATAAAATTCCTAAGACCACTAAACAACTAGCCCATCACAACTAACCTACTAGGCACCTCGATCAACCCAATACTCCTGTCCCATCACAAATGCACATACTTAAAGGAAACCCTGAACTCACACGGGATTTCCTGCATCGAGCAATTCATGGACTTTAGAAGCCAAAAACTAATAGAATGGAACAACTTTCACCACAATATCAAGAAAATCCCTCGAGGCAGAATCCCAAAATGGTTCCGACTCTTACAAGGTCTCATTACCTCTCATGCAACTCCCACACTCAACATCACAAATTTCAACTACTTCAGCTCCCCCAAATGGACCCCGATAAGAAAGGATGGATAATTACCTCTAGTGGAGAAATCGCAAAAATTTCCAACAAAAATACCAATACTAATACACTAAAAGTCAGACATTACAATACTTCTAGTAATATGAAATCTGTCAAACCCTGTCCCGGATGTGAACTAAAAAACAAAAAACTAAGAACCTCCCGCTGCTACTTTACTGTTGACAAACGCTTCATACACAACCTCCAAATAGACTGTAAACTCCATATACACGCAAATATCAGTGATATAATATACAGCCTTCGACACTCTCCCCCTCCAATCCAAGCTACCTTACTTGACGAATCATTACCCAGACCCCTTTCAGCATTCCAAAAACCACCTATAGAAAAATGGGAATCACTCATATCCTCCAATTTCAAGAAGAAATCAATCTCGATGAACATCACAATCAACAAAAACAACAACCAGACTGACGACAAAAAAATAATAGCCTCTTGCATATTACAACACAGCAGATCCACAATCAGCATATTCAATACATACTGGCCATCCAAAACAAATGCACTATTAACACTACTTACCTTCATTTCCACTACGATAGATAATACAGCTAAATTGGATATAACAACCAATAACCTATCATTCAAAAACCTTATAGAACACACAATAGATATACATCGCACCTCACATCTAAAACTTGACCGATCAGACTTCCCACACTTACAACGCACACTAATATCAATACTAATGGAAAGGAAACTGGAAATTTCATATAACCCAAACCTCAAAATCTCGGACCCACTTCCCCCATATCCTCTCGACATTACCCCCAAAAATTCCTATACAACCGATTTATGACTCTAATTAACGATATACCCACAATTCAACCGATCAAAACATTACTAAAAGGAATACACAAAATAAAGAACGACATTCTTTGGCATAACCAACAAAGAATCCGGATATGGGAATCTCAAGTGGACAATATTGACTGGGATCTCACTCTCGAAACACTGATCTTCAACGATAAACCTAAAGCACTCTACACTAACCCTGCTCTATCCAACATCAAGAACTTTAAAATCAAATTAATAGCCGAAGAACTCCCTACTCACCTTTTCTTACATCTCCGTAACCCCAACAAATATCCAAACCACTTTTGTCCTAGATGTTACTCCACCTCAGAAGACTACTCCCATCTACTAACCTGTGTTTCCAACCACTTTACTTTCAATACAGAACTCAGAAGAATCCTAATTAAAATAGCCGAAGAAAAGAAACTACCACTCAAAAATCCTGAAGAGTTCATCTCTAACTATACATTTCTACACATCAACAAGAACATTCCTATCGGTATCATAACAGAACGTACTCTCGCCCCTTTCAAGTCTCGACACCACAAAAAGAAACTCTCCCCACTACTACACCACAGAATAGCGGAATTCATATACAAAGAGATTTGGATACCCTCCAGAATGTCCCGACATTCAGAGGCAGTCCCTCCTCCCCCCCATTAACACCACCAACCATGATTAAAACCCTCCCACCCACATCACTCTTTATTAAACAAAAAATCGACAAATTCATTCTCACTAATAACTTTTCTATCAACAACATCCTTTCCGAAAACTAGAGGTCTATGGCCATTCTAGTAAAGAATAAGGCCGAGAGTAAACCCTAGCTCTTACCTCTACTTCCCTTTAGATTAGTAATTCCTACATGTAATCATATATGTATAATCTACAAAATCTTAATAAAGAATTAGAGGATAGACCTCTCTTTAAAAAAAATAAAAATAAAAAAAAATAAAATATTTTTAGAAAAGATCAGACCTACTATATCTGCAAATTATTGATATAAAATCTTTGTTAGTTCATGGCCACCTTTTCGTTTTGTTGTGGTGCTTCGATTGTGAAACACGAAACTTTGGGCGAGTTTTTAGCATGACCTGCCATTCTGTAGTCACCTTTTTAGATAAAAAAAAAAGTTTAATTGATCGATAATGTATACTATTAAATTAAAATGCAAATTTTTCTTTCTATACGCATATGCAATGCAGTTGTAGAGCCTCTAACGACAATATGGTGGACGAATTTTAAAGAATTATAGTTTAAGTATTTAAAGTGTAACGGTAATGTTTGACCTACTAAATAAAAATGTTTTCCGATGATGACTTACAACATTATATCAAAGACTTACGTTCTATTCCACAATACAAAACCACATCCAATTTTGCGTTAATAATAACAAAAGACTATGTCAAATACATTCGGGATATCATCCTTCATATTTTCTTTTTATTTTACATGGATTGGACGATACCATTTATTCATCCAATTAATTTTTGGGGCATGGTTATAATTTACCTGACAAGTATTTTAGTACTATTTCCAGTGAATCTTTTTTTAAAGTTTTTAAGATTAAAATCGCGAAGGACAGGAAATACAGAATATTATGACGAGCAGAAATGGGAGAATTTAAGTAAGTAATTTCAAATTTGGTTGAATAATATAATGTATATTTTAAGAGTATGAGTTATTTTAATATTTTTTTTTCAAAATTTTATAATAAAAATAATTTATTGTCACAATTGGCATTCTGCTATATATCGTATTTTACAAAGCGGGATATCTGCGTTAGGGTTGCCGATACCACAGCGCCCTTCAAAAATAAACTTCAATCTAGATATTGCCGAGACTCTATTATTCCTAAGCACCATCATCTATGAACGTAACTCTGACGATATCCGGAAAGCTCATAACGAAATTCAAACCCAAGCAAATGAACCAAAAGCTCGAGAGCTTTGCAAAAATGCATATAGAACAATTTATGAAAAATCCGAGAGTAGGGGTTTAAAATTTCTACCACTTTCAGAATTGGGCAACGTTGAGGGTTTATTTGCCGGAATGTTTTGGTCGGAAAATAAGAAATTCATTGTTGTGGCATTCAAAGGCACGACCTCAACAAATTTCAACGAATGGCTAGTGGATTTTCTCATCACTCGTGCGGATGCAAGTCAATATGTCTTTGGAGGCATTCATAGGGGTTTTTATGATAATTTTTTCCCGAAAGGAAAGGACATAAGAGAGGCCAAACTTCTTAGAAAATATCCTGCTTATCGTATGGTTGATGTTATACGCAAAAAAGCCGAGCAAATTTATAAAAACAGTAAAGCAAAAAGTAAAGTAAATATTTGGGTAACTGGTCATTCACTTGGTGCAGCTTTAGCTCAGGTTTTCTACGCAAGGTGAATCTTGAACTTATTTTAAATCTTTATTAAAATTATATATCAGAAGTTATTACTTATATGCATCCTTTCCTTAGACTCATAAAAACTAATGACTTGATGACGAATTATTGTGTTCTTCGAGACGCTTTTGTCTTTGCAGACCAGCTGTAGGTGATAATGATTTTGCATCTTCATTCGAAAGTACTCTCAACCAAAGATTTGAAGAAACAAGAACCCTTTGGCGAATCGTTAATGCCAATGACAGTTCCCAAAATGCCACCTAGATATGCATTTAACATATTCGGTCCATATGTTTCAAAATCAGATTTTCGAAATTATTTTCATATCGGTCATGAAATAAAATTCTTTATGGATGGAAAGAGACCTCAAGGTATTGTTAGTAATACATGTGGTAATGGCAGTAAACCATCGAATCACGGGGAAAACAATAAAACATCTCGGTGGGTGCTACCAAATTTTATTCGTGATCATATGGCAGACCGTTATTTCATAGCAATGGAACGGTCAAGGCATTATTTTGAAGGGCAATCATGAACAAATAGTGGGTCATATTCTGTTCTAACCTTACATGATAAACTTATCATTCTAAAAAAAAATCGAATAGCGAGATCTAGGATGCCTAAATTATTAAATAGATAAAATAGCGGCAAACAAATGTCTATCTTACAATTAGTATTGATATTTGTCAATAAATAAAACTGCTAAAAATAAATAAGATTCGAGGCTAATAAATTTTATACTTTTGCACATAGATAAATTTAAAATTGTTTATAAATCACATGAAACTTTTAAATGCGTCCAGAATTATCAGTCAGGGAAGATGTCACGCTGTGATAAATTATAATAAATAAAAACATATAAATTTACATAACATAAAAATTATAATAAAACATAAATTTACTATAAACTTTAACTTAAAGATCCTTTCAACTTATAAATTAGCTTACTGCATTTTCAAATTTTGGGGTTAAACTTAGTGCTTGGACCCATCTGAAAAATCACAACCAGGTAACCCGTAACCTGACTAACCCGGGTAGACAATTCAAAAATCATTGGTAACAAGAAATGCTACTATTCTCATAAGTTTTGGGGCATCTGGTAAAAAATTGACCGAATGATTATGTGGCCGATTCGATAAGCTTTTGATTCGGCAATGATAAATTTTTGGTCTGGGGCGTGATTAATATATATAACGGTTTTTAATACATAGTGATAGTATTCTGAATGATACTAAAAGGTCGACACATTCAAAGTTAAGTTTTCGCTTGAATTCATATTTAGTATGTTTGGTGTATTTGGTCTGTACGAAAAGTTATGGCTTGCCAACCTGTAGATTTTAACAAAAAAATTAAAAAAGTTCCGAATATAAGATAAGCCTTCGTAATAAATACATTACACGAATAGGATTGAACAAGAATTTATTGACTAGATTAAAAAAAGTATAGCCTAAGTTATAAGTTCAAACAGCCAAGACTTTATTAATATTTGCCGAAACTGCATTGAGAATTATAATCAACGAAATCAAAGTAAAAATTTATATTTTACTTCACTTAAAAGTTTTAATACAAGAATATTCCTTGAAAATGTCATTTAGCAAAGATAAAAATCGTGATATAGCTATTATATCATTCTCGGAATCACAGTGTCATTTAGCAAAGATACATTGCCGAAATTACAAACTTATCGAATCAGTCAAATAATCATTCGGTCAATTGTTTTACCAGATGTCCCAAAATTTATGAGAACAGCTATAACATACAATGCAGATATGGTATCAGGGTGATCTGTCATTACCGGTATTGACGTTAATTTAAATAATTAGGATAGCGCGCGATGTAGTCACACTAAAAATCATTACGGTCATCAGACTCGCCGGTTTAAGCTACTTGGATAGTAAACAGAATGGACATTATATAAAAGCATGAGATCGGGGTAATATATAAATTCATATGAGTCTTTATTCATAAAAGTCTAATATACAAGCAAGGCAGATACATTGGTCTTTATACGAGTTAACTACCTAGAATTCCCCCAATACATTCATCACTAATCTTTATTTCCTTTAACACCAATTAAACTTCCCTCGCGTCAACGCCTGGATTAAGACTTTCCACCCGAGATATCAATCCCGAATCAATGCTTCATCAGGCTAGAAGATTCGCGATAATATATGAAAGCCTGGCATTGACATGAGTAATTCAAAGGACGCGTCGACTATACTTCTTAGTTGGGCGCGGCATAGTCATTATCAACGTTGGGGCGTTTGATCAGGGTGATACGGTTTAAGGTTTAAGGAAGATCGAAATTAGGGTTAGGGTTAAGGCCTAGGATAGAGCATTAATACCAAAATTTTATGAAAAAAATTTTTTTTATTAGAACCTCAAAAAATTTGCATTACATCGATCTTTATATTATACTATAGCTCATAACAAAAATTATTGTAGTGTTGAACACCAATAGTGTGATTTAACAATGCTATAAATTAAAAAAAATTTTATTAATAAAATTAAGTTATAACTTTAATCAAATTTTTTATAATTCTGGTTAAAATTTTTAGTTTTTTAGTATAATCTATAATATTTTTTATTTAAAAATCATTATAATATTAATAAATATATTTATATGGACAGCTGACCGTAGATCTAGATGGCTTTCTTGAAAGAAAGAAATCTGGGAGGAAAAGGTTGTTATAGCAGGTATCTCTAGGACAACCCGGGTGGGTCACACTTTAATATTAGTGCCTAAAATGGCAAACCTTGTAAGATAAAATAGTATATTTTAGTATTTACAAATGGTTAAATAAAGTAGTGGCAAGACTGCCGAAGTTAAAATATATATATATATATATATATATAATATTTATATGTATTAAAAGTTTTTTATTTAATAATAAAACCTATATTTACTAATAATAATATATAAAAAAGCATTTTATTAATTTTTAAAATACATTAAAATAACTAAAATAAAATCAATATCAACTTTAAATAGTTCTATACATAAATATCTATAATACAAAACAATAATAGAAATAATTTTATTATTAGATATTAGAAAAAAAATTATCTTGCTAAAATAGTATACTTTAAAAAAGCTGCTGCTAAGGCAAAAACTACATACAGTATTGAATTAAAAACTGCAATGGTTTGGATTTATGCTTAATTTTAAAAATTTACTTCAATTAAATAGATATAATACTATAATTTGAAAAAATAAAATTAAATAACTTTTCGAATAATATGTGACACCAAGAGAAAATCTGTTTGAACTTTTAAATTTATAATTAAATGACTCAGTAATACATGTTGTTCAAGGTTGAGTTGGTAAGTTATATGTTTAAAAACTTGAATTTTGACTTTTTCTCGGCATCATAAATAGTACTAATATATATATATATATATATCCGTATATACTAGTACATACAGTACGTACGAAAAATTTATTATTATTTTAACATAAATTTTGTTCAAATTTCGTATTATATACTAAATAAATACCTTTAAAAATTCATACTAAAAACATTATAAAATTTTTATATACTTTCAAATAAACTATAATAACCTTAAATAATGGACAAATAGTTTTTAAAAAAGCAACAACGATCCTACAAACCACGTATTAAGGTAATGAAATTATTTAGGTTTTAAAGCTTTGACAATCATTAGTTTTATACCGTTTAACGAAAATTCGCGTTGTTCGATTGCGGATTCATAAGAAGTTTTATCAGCGAATTCTATGAAAGCGCATTTCTAAAATATGCATAAAATAAATAAAAGCAAATCGAAACAACACATTCATCAGATCCCACAGCATATCATTGCCGACTTACTCGCTCCTGAATCATCTCAATCCATAAAACTTTCCCAAATGTTCCTTCAACACACTGTCGTAATTTTAATTCATCAATATCTTTAGTTAGACCACCGACATAGGCTCTGTGCGTTCCGATGCCATCAAGGAAACCGGATAAATATGGAATATTTCCGTCTTTTTATTATTAAATATGTTAATGATTAAAATATTGAAATTTAATTCATACAAAAGTATCGAAAAAGTATCAAAAAAGATGTTTAGCCTACTCTTAGCTTCAAGATTTCGATAATTTTCGTGACCGTTCAAATCTACATCAAATTCTCAAATGAACAATGAATAATAAAGTAAATAATTCGATAAAGCAACCTGAAAAAAAAAGCCATTTGACATACACTTTGGTTCAAATCTCCATTGACTAACTTGTCCATACATATCTGTAACAAATCAATTAAACAATCCGACAGAAAAAAACGAGCAATATTATGATAATAATAATACAATGTTTTAGGAAGAAAAATTTCATACCTTGATTATAAACACATTCTCTAATAGATTTCACAAGATCAATTTCATTCCGAATGGTACTTTCGGCCATAGAAGTTAATTCATTAGCTTCTTTAATATAATTCCCTTCTTTCAACAGATCGTTAATCAACTGCCTTTGCGCGACAATAAGATCATCTTTTATCGAGGAAATTTTTTGATGCTTAATAATATAAGAATCTTTTAGATTTAGTTGAGATAATAAAGTGATACAACTAGGACAGTAATTAAGATTATTATTATTATAGTTGTGAATGAGTTGCCGCGATGAGGAAGTTTGTGCGATATCCATTTATTTATATTATTATAAGTATATATTTTATATATGTATATTCTTTTTTTGATATTTAGAACACTAATAAAAAAAAAAAACGAATGATAGAACAAAAAAAAAAATAATAAAATATGAATAAATAAAAATTTAAATAAATTTATAGATTTTGAAAACAGTTGATTAATGTTGTATGTATGTCACTATATTTGGCCGCATAAATTATATAGTTATATGAGAAACTCCTTTCTATGTGATTCGTCATGACATAATTTCTCTTTAATATTACAAATCAGTATTTTTGAAAATAAGGATTATTTCACATAATCAACATCAACATGATGACATTAGGCTATTTTACTTCCTTCAGTATTTAAAATACAGATGGAATTCAGAGGTAAAGGAAATAAATTCACTAATCGGAGTACTAACAAGTTGCTTATTAACCATATTGATACTCCGATTAAATTGGGAGGCAAAATCCGTATGGCCAATTCTATTTTGACCCTCTTAGAATTTAGGGTTAATGTGAGCCGAAATTATATTAACAATAGCCAGAATTATGTTAAAGCCGGCTAGGGGTTTTTTAATATATCATTAACATAATTCTAGCCCAAATTATCCCTAAATTCTAAGAAGTCATTTTGACCCGGGTCAAAATAGAATTTCCCAATACGTATATTTGTATAAATTATTCCATTATTCAATCTTTTTTCTCTATTATACATATTCTTTCTGCGATGACACAGCAATAACATGAATCTATTCTTGTAAATAATAAATATGTTTTATTTAAAACATAATTTAATCTTTACGATTATTATTATGGTCGTGCGAAGTGTGTTTAAAGCCACTTCTCTTTGATACAATATTATCTCACATCTATTAACAAAACGTTTAATGCCAGTGAATTTGATTAGCAGCACAGACATCTTCGCGACATCGAGAGCCACTTATGCTATTAGCATTTATACTAAAAGTGCTTGTGCTTGGAGTTAAAGACTTTTTTTATAAGGTAATTCGACAAGGAGCTTACCTATCTCATGCAGTGATCAAAATACTTAGCGTTAGTCATCATTACTTAACCTATCCAAGCGGCCAAACTTTTTGAACTAATTCTGGCAAAGCAATAATTAGTCTGAAATTACTTATTTATTTATCGTTATATAGAGTCGTTGATTTAGACTTCACTTTTGCGATCACAAGAAATCGAATATGTGATGGAAAGGTGACGTTATCAAAGCTATTCATATCAGATATGCTTTAAATACGTATCGCTATCCTATCATTATTGTAAATTTGATGGTTTCTCTTTTTATAAGCTTATCACATGCTCGAATTTCCTTGGAAGAGACATTGATTTGTAGCTAATCAAGTTGCTAGATTTTAAAGACAAAATTAGAGTTTTAATTCCGAACAAGAATTAACGCGAAAAAAAACTTTCGGCTCAAAAAATCTTTCATATTAAAATGCAAAAAAAAACAATAATCATTGTCGCGGCTGAAGCTGGAAATTTTAATTATTTTAATATGAAAATGTCAAAAAATTTTGGGGTGCATTTTCTTAGCTTTTTTTTAATAGTTAGGTTAGAGTTTAGGGTTAGTTTTGATAATAAAAGAGTACCAGTGGATTTTATTAGGGTTTATATATTTTTAAATCGAATTCCCTAATTTCCAGCTCCAGCTTCAGCCGCGACAATAATTTTATAGCCAAATTTTGATATTAAAAATAATTAGTTGATTTCAATAATAAAATCTCCAATAATAATTTCTCAGAGCAGATGTTTTGTTGCAGCGCCATATTAATTATTATATAATAATGTTAATAGATTAAAATTAAACTAAAATTTGTAGTATACAGTATTGTTTAGAGTTATAATTTTAAATTTAGAAATTTTACTCTTATATAATAAACTTTACCAAAGTATAACTATTACCAATGTTATTTAGAATAATGGCCTAAATTAAGCCTAATTTAGGCCGAAAATCGTAATTTCAACCCTGCGCGTTATTTCGCGACAATACACATACGATTTAAACAAGCTCTTTTTGACCGAAGTTCTATTTTATTGGTTGAAAACATGTGATCTACAGATCCACATCTTATTAAATTTGATTGGCTAGTCACAATTCTATATAAAGTTAATTTTATTAATATGAAAATAAAAAAAAAGTTTCGTACAAAAGTTTCTGGGCGGTAAAGTTTAACTTTGTTGTGGGTGGTTATAGGTGTTTGTATGTAACCGGGTCGTTAATCTTTATAATAATAAGGGTTTTCACTATAATCAACCAATCAAAGAAGTTTAAGGTTCATCTTTACTATATGAAGTTAGGTATAATCCTTTTAAAAAAAAAAAGAGCATAAAGAAAAAAGAAACTTTAGAAAAAATAAAGGGATTTCAGATATTTCAATTTTGTATAACTTGGAAACAAAAATTAGCCAAATAATTTTTTGGTAATATTGATATAAATAAAAACCAATAAATAACAACAAATCTGGTTTTCTTAACTAAAATAGTTTGTAAAATTATAGTAAGTTCTTCATTGTGGTACCTTCATGAACTGGCTATTGAAATTTTATAAACAAAAGTGCTGAAAAAGTAACAAAATTCCAAGTTTTTTGTATCTTTATGTTACTTTATAACAATTTACTAATAAAAATGTGTGTCTAGTAAAAGTTAAGCAAAATGCGGATTACTCAGATATATCAACATAAGAATAAACTGGTGAAGTTTCATAAAAAACCTGCTTGTCCTTTATGTATTACCTTATGACGTATACTCTCACTATATAATTTTATATATAAAAAATCATGTATAACTATTCATATCAGCAGATTGGCATAATTGGGCCTTTTTCGATAAACTGTTACATGAAAAGTTGCTCCTAAGTGATGTTGAAAACTAACAAATGAAGCACTTGTTACAACTAACAAAAGGGCTTCTTTGATGTCTAAACGAGTTAAAAAACCAAAAAAACTCAATAAAAGAGCTATGCCAAGCTGTAGAAAGAAGTACTTTTACCGTTGGTTGAAATACTCAGCTGTTTTAGGATGGGTTGTGCATTGTTAAATGGGTTGGTAGCTATTAAGGGTAAATTCAGAAGCTAATTTTTAAAAAAATGGCTTTTTTGGCTTGTAATTAAATACATGAATTTCATAATATTCTACGTACTTAATTATAAATACAAAGCTTGTTAAAAAGGCCGTTTTTGTGAAAATTCGCTTTATAATAAATTTTTGTGTATAATTTTTTGATAATCCTCAATCATGATTGGTTGTTTTACCCAACTATGCCGATCTGCTAAAATGTTATGCATATAGGGTTTCGGTCATGCTTTTTTTACTACCTTTGCTAATATTAAAAGTTTTTATAATTACTATATTTTTGCTCAAAATCTTAGTGTAAATTAAGCTTAATTTAGGCTGAAATTTGAAATTGCACCCTTGTACATTATTTCATGAAAATACGGTATATATTGTATACTATAAAACTTCAGCAATTATATTTTCAATCAATATAACAAAAAGATTTTTCTAGAAATTCTTTATTTATCTAGTATATATTTGGATTTATTTATATTTACAATTTTAATAAAAAGTTAAAAAAATATTAATTTAATAAAAATAAAGAGGTTTTTTTTATATAAAATTAATTTGTTATATTATAAGCTAATATTAAACTTGCCTCTAACAATATTATAAATGCTATTGTTTATAGATTAAATATTTAGCTTAATAAAGATTATGCTTAGTACTTACAATTAAAATAAACCAAATTATAGATTTTTATATAAATTTGAATATTAAATCTTATTTAGTTATTAATAATTACAACTTGTTATAATTAAATTATTTTTTTTACTTCAAATATTGTATTATAAAATTTACTATATTTTCACATAATAACACTCATAAGCGTTATTTAGAAAATTGTGATCCCTAAGAATAACATATTTGTTTCAAAATATTACTTATGCATATCCCAAAATCACATGCACCTCATAGTAAGAGGAGCTTATTTACAATAAAAAATATACTAGAACAAAGTTGATGTTAAGTAAACTTACTTTTGAGTTTTAATAAAAGTTGTTCTTTAGATTATAATAATACAGTCAGACCTTGATATAATTACTAGCTCGGAAAACAAAAATTCAGTGTTTATAAAAAGTTGTGACTATATAAAGGTCAAATTTTATATAGTTTATAATAGTT
Source organism: Gigaspora rosea (assembly GCA_003550325.1). Taxonomy (NCBI): domain Eukaryota; kingdom Fungi; phylum Glomeromycota; class Glomeromycetes; order Diversisporales; family Gigasporaceae; genus Gigaspora; species Gigaspora rosea. The sequence continues at coordinate 296,588 of QKWP01000093.1, read as the reverse complement.
AGAGCTTAAAAATAGTGTGATTATATCAAGGTTGTAAAAGTGTTTAGCTTGTTTTGATTTAACATTTTAAGATAGTATTTTTTGTTTACTATTTTTTTGAAAAAGGATTAGCAATTTGAATTTCATCAATTTTATTGGTTGGGACTAGATTGTATGCACTATATAACAAATAATCTTGCAAAAACAGAAGAGTAAAAATCAAAAAAGTACTTTACTTATTTGAGCCAGTAATACAAACTTCTAAAAAGGCAACTACCAATCAGTAAGTTCAAATTTGGATTATTCTGGATCAGTCTGATATGAGTTCTAAACCCATGCAAAAGAAAGAAAAAGTAAAAATACACCAAAACTCCAGTGTTTAAATTGACCTTTGTGCACTAATTAAAAATGTTAGAAATAAAATTTTACATATAATGGTTAACTTTCTATAGCTATACCTTTTAAAGTTAACATTCTAACCCTAACTTTGTGTTTTACACATTTAGTTTATTTACAAAATTAAAATTTCTTTTTTTGGTTGTATTACTAGCCTAGCACAAATAAGTAAATTCTGATTACGGGGCACCTTATTCGGTAAATTACAATGCAGACTCCTAGTCCCGACCAATAAAATTGATGAAATCCAAATTGCTAATCCTTCTTCAGAAAAAATAGTAAACAAAAAATACTATCTTAAAATGTTAAATTAAAACAAGCTAAACACTTTCAAGTTTTAAATTTTTTTTTAAATCTGTTTATAAAAAAGTTATAGCAGGTTGAAGTTATATATTTTTATAATTAAATATGAAATTTGGCCACCTTTTATATATATAAAAAAAAGCAAATTTAACTAACCTCTTTAAACAATTGATTTTAATTATATTTATATATATTAAAAATTTAAATTTGGTCACTTTATATATAAATATTAGCTAAATTTTCAAATTGACCACTAATATATATAAAAAATAAAATCTAAATTTGGCCACTAAAAATTTTTATTGGTTGGGACTAGGTTGTCTGCACTGTATTACCCGCACAAATAAGTATGCTAAAAAAATCTAATAAAAAAAAATTTCATTCAACTGACTGCCGAAGCTTCAACTTTAGTTTATTGGTTTCTCCTTTTAATGATTATACAATTTAAATTTTTTGTTGCAACAGAATCAATTTATCGAATCATTAGCAAAAGTTGCTTTACAGCAACAAGAATTAAATTTTTTTCATATTATTATTAATATAATTATTTTAAAAGATGTGTTGTATTTATCATGTTCGTATCAAGGTATCGATCATTTGTTTTAAAAGATTCGAGCATTAACAATAAAATGGTTATTTTTTGGATTGGATAGAAACTTGGTGAGAATTTATTATTTGTTATTATGTTGAGAATATAAAGTAATGATTGAACGACCTTTATCAATGACAAATTTTTGACGAAAAAAGGTGGGTTGTATCTCACTGATTCGTTGATCGCAATGGCAACTCACTTAAGTACTAGTCCGCAAGTGAGCGACAGTAATTTTATAGTAAAATTTGGTGAAAATTTAATATAAATTTTATATTAATATGAAATCTGCAGCTGCTACAAAGCAAAGTTAATTTTTTACTAAGTTAACGATACATGTCCACTAATTGAAAGTTGTAGAGCTCGTCGAGGCGCATCTAACGGTGGTTATATCATCCAAATCGGCCTAGTGGATGGCGAGATATCGTCGAAAAACGATTGGCCGACTATATAAAATTCTATGTAAACAAATATTGTTTTTATATAGTCGGCCAATCGTTTTTCGACGATATCTCGCCATCCACTAGGCCGATTTGGATGATCTAACCACCGTTAGATGCGCCTCGACGAGCTCTACAACTTTCAATTAGTGAACATGTATCGTTAACTTAGTAAAAAATTAACTTTACTTTGTAGCAGCTGCAGATTTCATATTAATATAAAAATTTATATTATGATGCTACTATGATGCTACTGTCGCTCACTCACGGACTTGTACTTAATTTATTTATTCGATTTCTGACTAATTAAAAATTTACTTCCTATCCATTGAGTGAGAACACTCTAAATAAATCTCACTAAATCACATAATTTTACATCATTTATATTATATCAATATCATATGCATTCGTTTTATGTGAATGTTATCAAAAACCGATTATTAATAGAACCGAATGAGCTGATAACATAGTAGCATCCTAAAGCGTAAAATAAAGCGTAAAATAAAGTAATTTTTAGTAGTATATTAATGTGCGAAATAATTTTTAGCCGTATATTAAATTGCATTATAAATTAATATTAGTATGGTAAAGTTTGAAATTAAATATATTTTTAGTATTGTGTTAAAACACAACCATATAAACGAGTTTTTAGTAGTATGTTAATATCACCTTCCGATTTTATGTTCATTCGATAACCATTTTTATATTTTTTTAATATTTATATGACTTACAAATTTTATGCTCCGGACTTACACTTCCTAGTATAATAGATTGTTTCTCATATTGTTTATCTTATACACATTTTGGGATGGTAAAAAAACGGTTTAAACTGTTTTTTTTAACCATTTTTTATTGTTTTAAAACTTTTTTAAAACGTTGGCGTCTGTCAACCGAGAAAATTTTTTTTTAAAAAAACGGTTAATACTATAATTTAATTATGTCATAATGTATCAAACCATTGAAGCAGATTTAAACCAAACAGCCATGATTTTTAAGATCACGTTTTAAAACATTTGCCATCCCTACTAGCATTTATCGGATTAATTATGAGCTTAAATATGCTAGATGTTTTTAACTGTTAAGGCAAGCTTCGCAAACGTTTATACGAACAAATTTTTTATCTTTATCTGTCGCTAAGGATATTTATCCGTAATTACGTCTCTAAAAATCGTCTACTTTCTATAATGACCTCTAATTCTTCACAAGTGCCTCCTCTTCCACCACAAAATAAGGAAGTTGCCTCTCAAATCTATTATGAAGGCCGTCCTTTACCCGATAATTTAATAAATTTTTCTTCTCAGACTGGAAAAGAACTTTTTAAACAAGCTCTTAACGAAGGTTATGCAGAAGGCTACTTTAATCTATCTAGTTGTTTCTCTCATCAAATGGATCCTGCTTTTTGCGGCTTAAGTTCTTTATCAATAGTCCTAAACGCATTACAAGTTAAAGGTGCTCCTGTATGGAAAGGTCCATGGCGCTGGTGGTTTGATGAACTTTTGAATTGTTGCACTCCAATAGAAGAAGTTAAAAAAAAAGGGATAACATTTGCTCAATTCTCGTGTTTAGCAAAATGTCATTGTGATGTTTCTGTTAAACGCGCTGATCGCACATCAAAAGAAGAATTCATTGCTGACCTGAAGAATGTTTGTTCAAGTTCAGATGTTTATATGATTATTTCATTCTCGAGAGCTGCTTTGAAACAAACTGGGGATGGTCATTATTCACCAATTGGTGCTTACAATTCTGACAAGAATATGGCTTTAGTATTGGATACGGCAAGGTAATAATACTGTTAATTTTTTTTATCATTTGTTAAAATTTTAATAATAATGACTCGTTTTTTTTCTTTAAGTATAGGTTCAAATATCCTTCTTATTTCGCATCTGCAGATCTGTTATATAATGCTATGTTACCCTTGGATAATGAAACGGGTCTTTCACGTGGATATTTCCTTCTCTCATATAATCCATCTCACAAAACGATTTCACTTTGTAAGTTATCTTCTGTAGAAAATAATCCTGTGATAAATTGGACGGCACTTGGCAAAGCATTCTGTAAAGATATTCCAGAACGTTTACTATCTGAAAAACCAAATACGTTAGAAGAGGCGGCAAAAGTGGTTTTAACTGATCCACTTATAATGTCTCTTCAACATGTTCTACGAACTGATATTGGAAATCTTGAAGATGAAATTTCAGAATCCGATGAACGCGACGTTAGTACTCTATTCAATGACGTTAAAACGACTGCACTATACCCTATTATTTTATCTGTCTTTCAAAAAACGCAACAAAATGCTCCATTTGATGATTCCAATGAAAAACAAGTTGTTTTTGCTACACTTTTTATGCTTTCTGCTCCACCCATACTATTTAAAAATTTGGAACCCGAATTGACTAAAAAATTGGAATTTTACCGTGATCGTGTAGATATGTCACCTACCTTAAGGCATGAGGTGGAACGAATTAGTGGAGAAATGAAAGAATTGGTCATGAACATTTGCGTCTGTGAGATTGAGAAAAAGCCAGGTGCAAATGCTTTTTGTTGCAATGGACGTAAATAATAACTGGAATACAGACCATTTGGCACTGCTTATAGTACACTGAAAAATATCATGCAAGAATGATTTTGAGGTAGTAGTAAAATGTTTATAATTTAAAATTTCATTAAGATAACCCGCAGTACTCATATATGAATTGATGCGACAGGTCGCGTCTGAGCATGGTTTTCGTAGCCAGATGATGTTGGACTTGCAATTGTCAGATTTTATGTACATAAATTTTATATTAGTGTATTTGAACTTATTAATAAAGTATTAGCGAGACCGTCAAAGGGTTAAAAAAAAAAGCATAAATATTTTTTTAAAAAAATTAATTAATAAAATAAAACTCTAAACGATCTCAATTATTGCTATATATAAAACTTTATTTTTTTATAGATAAATTAATTACTGCACATTAAGTAACATAGTTCTATATAATAATATATGTATATAATAAAATTTTTATTTTTTGAATAATTTTTATTAATATGATTTTATATTTTATGCTATTTAATATTTTTTTAATTTTTTATTTATATAATATAAAATGTAAATTCATATCCGATATTAATAAAAGTTGCTTAAAAATTATGAAAATTTTAAAATATGCATATATTGTTACATGGAACAACTTTTATTAATTGATTTACTTATAAAACTTTAATGTTTTATATATAGCAACAATTGAATCAATTTAAAAATATTTGATATAGTCATATTATTTTATTTTTTATTATTAAATTGATTTTATAAAGTTTATTATTTATAGTCACTCTTTGTTATAACCACCTAATTTCTGTATCCCAAACAGGTGATTATATCAAGGTGTGACTATATTAAATAAAATTATAAAGCAGGCTTTTTTTATTCTAAAAATATTAAAGTTATTAAAATTGGTCAAAATATAAAGATTTAAATTTTTAGATATCAAAAGTTGCTTACAAAAATCATATAATAATTATATAATATCAACTAATTAAAATTAATTATTTTGTATAACTAGAAAAAATTTGAGCCAATTGGGTAAAACTTTATAATATATAGAAGTAAAATTTTTTAAATATAGGTGCTTTTCAATAGAAAGAAAGATCTTTTTTTGACCAAAAAATTCTTATTACTTTCATTGAAGATATCTCTGCAAGTTTTTGACCAAATTTAATAGAATTTTTTATTTGAATTCTATAGATTTGTAGAATTCAAATAAAAATTCTTATTGAATTTGGAAGAACTCATAGAGATATCTTCAATAAAAGTAATAAAAATTTTTTGGTCAAAAAGAAGTTCTTTCTCTTTTTATTAAAAAGCACTCATATATACTTTATTAAAATTTTACTATTATAAAATGTACACTTTGTTCTATAAATTATAAAATTTTAGTCAAATTTGATTATAACTGATTATAACTATAAAAAGTTTTACTAGTAGTACATTTTTAATTTTTATATAAATTTTATTGTACTATTGAAATTATATAATAAATAATCTATATTCACTCTACTCTTAAATAAAAACAAGTCAAAACAATTTCATCTTCAAATTTTACTTTTGGGTTTTAAAGCCTAAAATAATTTTTTTATATACAGGAGGACACCATATTATTATGAACACTTTTTAAAAAATTATATTAAGCTAAATAAATATAATATTAATTTAAGAGCATTAGTTTATAGTGATCCTGTGATTGACCAATTAAAATTATCATATGAGTCACATGATGACCAATTTGCGAAGAGCAAATTGGTGAACACATGACTCACAGGACCAATTTTAATTGATTGATCACCCAAAAATATCATATAATGAAACTACAAGTTAAAAAAAAAAAAGAGCAAATCTATCTATTACTACCGGATACAACCCAAAATTTTTTTATTTTTTTTAAAAAAAAGTCAACAATGGATTATTATATTATATCTGGTACCAACTTTGCACTTTATTTATATTAAAAAAAAATTTAATCTAAAAAAATACTTCGCCCAGCCCCATGTACTCATAACAGAGCCCTAACTCAACTGATTTTCCACGAAGAAAAATGGAAATGCCAGAAGCATCCATTTCCTCTAATATCAAATTCCAAGAACAATACTCCAAAAACAACGACTTTAAGAATGACAACTCCAAGAACAAAGACCTCCAAAAATAACAAAATAATCTAAAAGTTGAAATTCTAATCCTCTTACAAGTTTACTTAGAAGCACAAAGGCTATTTCTTTTGGCAAAAAATTCAACAAACGTTTTTGCAAAAAATTAACTATAATTCTATGAGTTTTCTACCAAATGACTTGAAAATTGAAATCCTAACCCTTTTTGATTGTCTTAACAAGTCTATTTAGAAGCATTATAGTAGTATAAGTATCTTTGTTCACAATACTTGGCTTGATTGTAGGTTTTTGTTTGAATTTATTCAAGAAAAAAAGTATATGCTTATTTTAATAAGAAATTTTTATATAATTTCAAGTCTTATTTATCTTTTTTAAAAAAGTAGATTATAAAGGGATCATAATGGATTATAAATCTATATAATCTTAACTTTTTTTTTATATATCATTTAGGCTATAGTTAAATATAGTAAACTCTTCTGAACTTTAGTTAAAAAAAGATTATCAAGAACCAATCAAAGTATAATAGATCATTAGAAATATTCTAGAATTAATCTTCATTTTTGGTAATATCCTTGACTGCATTAAGTCATTTTACTAAAAAAAAAAAATCAGGATTAGCCAAAACTATAAGCATAAAGGATATTTGAATTCAATAACTTCTAGGATCAATATTATCTAAATATTTATATAGTATAATATTGTAAAACCAAAATTTTTGGGTCTAAGAAAACCTAAAAAAAATTATTGTTAGTACTAGTAAAATAGCTTCATAGCAAGTATATTTTCAAGAAATCTAGTTGCATTACCATATATTGCCGAATATAAGCTACCTTCCAAAATAAGTTATTCTTTAATTTTTATTAAAAATTTTAAAAATCTGTTAGAGAAGTGACAAAAATCAGGTGATTTTTTTAGGAGGGAAAGAGAGTAAAAAAAGTTAATATTATATATAAGAACCTGACTATATATATATTAAGGAAGAGGGAGGGAGATAAACCTCTGATAAAAAATAATCAGATAATTAATGACACGGCCCTTAGCAGTTGCTATATATAACATTTTAAATTTTACTAAGTAAATCTCAAAAGTGCCATTAAGTACCATATATGTCCGAAAATAAGCTACTACCTAAAATAAGCTACCCACTGAATTTTTTAAAAAATCTTAAAAAATTCGTTAGCAGTTGCTATATATAAAACTTTTTTTACTAAGTAAACTTCAAAAAGTTGATTAAGTAAAGTTGTTCAGTACATCAAAATACACTTATAGTAAAAATTTGATGTCATTTGGACAACTTTTTATTAGTACATTTTTCAATTTTTCAAAAAATTCAATATTTTGAAAATAAGCTACTTTATGATTTTTCGTGTAATTTTTTGGCCAAAAAAGGTAGCTTAATTTCAGACACATACAGTAAACTTATTTAGAATATCAAAATATACTTATATTAAAAATTTTATATTATTTGGAGAATTTTTTATTAGTACAATTTTTAATTTTTCAAAAAATTTAACAATTCAAAAATAATTTATCTTATATTTTTTTATAACTTTTTGTCCAAAAAAGATAGCTTATTTTTAGCAACATATAGTATATTGCAATATGAATAAAAGATAGATTTATTGAGAGTTAAAATACTATTTACCATATAGTAAAAGGTAATAAAATATATTGTACTGTTTAATTTGAAAAGATTAATATTATTTTTCTTTTTTTTTTATTATTATTATTTAAGTAATAAACTTGTTTATTTATTTGTAGGTTTTTGCAAACTGTTTTTAAAAGTTGTATATGTTCTTTAGAAGATGTTTGGTTCAAAAAAACTGGTTTATATATATAATAATATAGCTTTGTTAATTATATAAAATTTTAAAAAATATTAATAAAGGATATATAATTTGTTACCAAAAACCTTTTTAATTAAATTCTTGTATTTTGTAGATTGTATTATAATTTGGATAAATAATTTTATTCTTTATAATATAAAATTTTAATATAATAAAGAAATTGTAATATTTGTATTGTATCTATTAATTGGTTGGGTTGTTTAACTTTTTTCTATTTATTTTTACAAAATACATATAAAAAAAAGTGCCCATCCTACCTCGATTATATAGTATTTATATAGCATTATAATATTTATATGGTATATGATATTTATACTACTTACAGTATTTATACAGCATGTAGTACTTCTACTTATATAATAAAATGTACAATATGCTATAGTAGAATTCTGAACAGGTTATATGAAGTTATATTTGAAAAGTTGTTAATATAGACCCTTTTTTAAAAAAGGTTATATTTGAAAAGTAGGCATTGAATAAAAAGGTTATATTTGAAAATAGCTAATAACTAAAAGGTTATAGTTAATAAAATAATACTAATGAAAATAAGTTTTATAAATCTTATATTTGAAAAGTGCTAATAAAAAATAAAAAGTAATTATGTAGTTTAGGTTTTTTTTTAAAAAAATTTAGTTCTTTTTTTAGAGAATGTTATATTTCAAAAAAAGATAAAGAATCCTAAAATTCTTATCTAATATTTAAAATATAGCTAATATATACTAATATAAAAGTGCTAACAAAAGAAAAAATTTTATACTATAATGTTCAAATATAAGCACACATAGATTATTCAGGTCCTGCTATAGTAGTTGTATTGAGAATAGCAATTCTTTAAGGTTTTAAATATTTGCTAGCTTTAGTAGTTACTAAGATATTTTTGCTCAAATTTTAAAAAAAAGTTAAATCTGCAAGGGGTATGATTAATAAATTTGGAGAGTATAAAAAATAATTCTTTTTAAAATAGTACACCTTTTTCTTAATAGCTTGAGATTTAATAATTTTATTACATACTTTTTAAATTAATACTATATTTATAACTATTGCTATTTTGCTCTTAGAGTAATTTTACCTAATTATATTTAGAACCAATAAGATTATAGAATCTTGTATAATGAAACTAAATAAAAAAATTAAGAAAAAACAAAGAATATTAAATAACAAAAATTTTATTATAAAAATTAGGCCTTATGTTTTTAAGTAAAAGTCTAATTTTAAATATAATATACCTTTTTATCCTAATATAACCTTAACTCTAACCCTAACTTTTAATAGTAAACTTATTTATTTTTTAAAAAAAATTTATAATTAGGTGATATTACTCCAAGTTAAAATTAGTTAAAAACATATATTTATTTAGCTTGATATAATTCTTAAAAAGTGTCTATAATAATATAGTATTCTAATATATATAGATTAATTACTATAGCCGTTTTATTAAACACTAGTTGTAAAAATTGTAATAAGTAAAAGACTAATATCTTGATTTACTAGTAAAATTAGTAATACTAGTAATACAACTAAATAAGCTTATGTTTTATTATGCAAAATCTCTATATACCAAATTCTGGTTATAACAAACAAAATAAATAAGATTATTAAATATTTATTATATTGTAACTAAAATTTGGTATAGGATTTTGTATAAAAAAATGTTTTTTAGTTAATAATACTACTATAGTTTTACCAGTTTTACTAGTATACTAGTATCAATAGTTTTACTAATATTATTAGTTTACTACTTTTACTAGTTTTACTAATATTACTAGTATCACTATTTCATTAGTTTTATTAGTATTATCAATGAGTAATTAGTAAATACTAGTGCACTATTGAAATTTAGGTTTATTAGCAACTATAATTTCTACTTTGTATACAGAAAAGATTTAAAAGAGTATAGATATTGTTTATAACTTTTTAATTTTTCTTATTATTATCATTAACATTATTAACATTATTAACATTATTATTATTATTATTATTATTATATACTATTATTATATTTTATTATTATTATTATTATATACTATTATTATATTTTATTATTATTATTATACATATACTATTATTATTGTTGTTATTATTATTATTATTATTATTATTGATTATTATTATTACTACTACTATCATTATTATTATTATTACGTACCATATATTATTATTATTATTTATTTTATATATACTATATATTTTTTATTATTATTAATGGTTAAACTAAGATTTCAGTATCCGAATATTAAATTAGATTAAGTTCGATAAACTTAAATCATAATGTTGGAAATTTCGTAGATTGACGGCTTTCACCGTATACATGTATAGTTATTTCGGTGGGAATTTATATAATAAAACGTAGCAATGTCGAAATGTTTGCCGAAAAATTTTTTAAGATTTACGCAAAACTACATTTTCACTTCGCCCTTCTTTGCTCCAACCAATTATTGGCTATGTGTAATATATATTTATATATTGTTACACGGTCTATTTTGGTACGTACAATATTTTAAGAAAAAATACATTCACAAAATTTTTACACATAACAACATTACAGTTAGATTTAGAATTTAGATTTATTAGCCGTACTAAGTTGTTACAAATAAATATGTACCAACACGTTACAGTTAGACGTGTCCTTTATTTTATTGTTATATAGTAGTTGACCAATCAGGAAAAAACATGTACTATTTACAGCGGGAATGAGGATCCCTTCGAGTCCTTATATGGCCGGAGATCTATCGGAATTCTGCTATCCATTTGAGAAAAAGAAGTCAATAGAGATCTGGGCTTTAATTGAAAAATATCTATTGAGCTCATTAATTTCATTGTTCTCCATTGAACCATTGAAACAGGGGTATTATTCATAAGTACGTTATATAATTTAATGGCTGATATGTAGAAAAACGACTTCATGTGAAAAATTAAAAATTTGGAAATTCTTAATAAGAGCAGATCTGGAAATCTGAGAGCTCTCTATGGTACGTACAGCGATCTAAATTTTTGAAAACTCAATAATTCGCGAAGAATAATGATTCTCAGACATTTTCGGCTCCGGTAGGAGACGAGGAGAAAAAAAATCCGAGAAATATAAGATTTATAATTATTTCCTTGAGCGGGAAATAAGGATGTTATTCTCCCGTTTTACTAGTTGTCGGCCGGAGGCTATTTCCTTACTGAGTTTAAATTAAGTTGTCCCAGCCAGCTGTACGTATTTGGGCAATGGACTAGGAAAACCCGTCTTTGAAGGGGGTTTTCCATTTTGAGAAAATGGCGATTATTTGTCTGTGAAACCTAAATTTTACCCCTGAAATTTTTGTTTATTTTTAGATATCAATTACTGAATAAACAATGTCATGTGATTATGAAACACTGATTGACCAATCTAATTTAATTGAGTCGTCAATCTTTGGTTGTAAATCTATTTTTAGAACACGATCGTTAAAAAATTAGTTTACATTCAAGTTAAAATATCTTGATAAACTATTATATTAACGTAGGGTAAAAAGCGAAATACATATAGATATAAACCAGAACTTTAATTTGAATCGAAAATCTCGAAATTGATAAAAAAGTGTCAAAGACGGGTTTTCCTAGTCCATTGCCCATTTATGAAAAACATTAATTTACTTTGTTTGCATGAATCTGTGATTTGATGTAACAAAACATGTATATCTGTGCGTTTGTACATATGATGGGCTCCAAAAACATATTACTTATATTACCACTTTAATCAATGAAAAAAAAAAGTTTCCGAGGACGTTTGTTATTGCCCCGGTTTACTGGGATTACATTCCAAATAGGTTTCCGACTCTGATCCGAATAACTGTGTACCGATTACCCGACGGCCATGTTTTTGACAAACCGGTTTAATATGAATTTAATTGTTTTTTCATAACAGATTACATAACTTTTAAATAGATCCGGCCGGCTTTTTTTTTTTAAATTTCATATATAAAATTTAAAAAAAAGTTTTTTTTTTTATATGTTGTAAATATAAAATTTTGCCAGCTCTAGAATTGATTAGCCAACAACCATCCTTTATGAGTTCGATACTAGAGTAATCGGATATCCGGGTAACCTGCTTTAACCAGGTACCCAATTTTAGTTGTGGATATCCGGTTGAAAAAAATGGTTGACCCGACGGGTCACGGGTAGAGATTTTTAAACCGGTACTTCCAAAGTCCGAAATTATTTCTCCAATAACGAAATAATAGATAATAATTTAAAATTCGAAACATTTCACCGGCATGAAATATTTTTACACTAATTATTGGAAGTTTGTTTCTTCACTGATAAGATAGCTGATAGTTAATTATAAGTCCTTAAACTCCGTCCGTGACTGTATAGAAACGTTCTCTCGTAATTATTTGGTGTCACACAAACGATTGAAAATATTACACACAAATTAGTAGACGGCATAATTTTGGGGAGAAGCGGTATACAACATTGAAGTTTGGTGTACTGTTATAAATAATCCCCAATCACTATACTATATCAATATCACGAGAGATTATTATTACCAATGCACTGAGCTTCTATATAATACGTACAGTACCTCATAATAACTTTGATCTATTTCGTGAAATTAGCACAAAATCATATATTTGGAATTTGCATTTGGAATCTACGTAAGGGATCAATCACTTTTTTTATTAAGCGTAATGATTAAATTAATGTAAATTGTTTTTCTCAACAGCCTGAAAAAAAAAAACTTTTTTTTTATTATGAGATCAATAAATAAATAAATTTAGGCGATAAAAAATTGTAAAGGATTCTTTTTTAATTTAATATATATATATATATAAGTATATATAATATAATAAGTTTTAATATATATGTGAATGCTAGATGTTATTTGATGATTGTTTATGAACATTAATATATATATATATATGAATGATAAAAAATTATACAAGAAATTGTAAAAAAAGGCATTTAAAATTTCATGTCTATATAATATATGCAAATACCTGATGTTCATATAAATCTAAATATATATATAAATAATATATAATAAATAATAAATATAAGAGTATATAATAATAAAAATAATAGTATATAAACATAATACATAAATAATAAATAATATCTACATGGTAAAATATATATATATAACAAAAATGGGATAATAATAATGATATCAGTATATATGAATGTAAATGATAATAATATAATAATAATAATAATAATAATAATAATGTCAAGTAATTTTATAATAATAATAAATAATAATGTTATAATTTTATGTTAAATAATTTTAATAACTTTATAAAAAAAAATAATAAATATACTTTATAAAATGATATATATATATATATAATAATCAATATAGTCTTCTTCAATTCCATTAGATGCCATCATATTGTTCATAATCATCACCATGACCAATACCGACGGCGGAAGTGACTTCAAGATAATTGACGGAATTACCGAACTTGAAACCACCACAATGGCTACCACTTGATCTTCGAGATAGGACATTTATGGCATTAGCGTTAGACATGCTCGATTGATCGTTATTAGAAGGATAATCGGTATAGTGGTTTATATCTTCTTTCTTCATCAGACGTTGTGGGATCTTGTTGAAAATTCGAGGATGAGTCTTATTGGAGGAAGACATTCGACCATAGACACCACTTCCCTCCACAACAAACCCATTATTGATGTGATTGTCAATAGAGGGATTATTGTCATTCGTATCCATAATGACATACCTTTGCTGCGAATTATGAACATTTTGTATTCCTACATTTCTCATTGGTTCTGTCAACATTGTTGTTCCAGCTTCACTTTCATGTTCGATGGAATCCAAAGCCATTGTATTTGATCTTGTATGAGATTTAAAAGGGGATGAAGTGGTTGTAGGTGTTGATTGTCTTTGTCGTTGTTGTTGAATTTGCTGGGAAGTGAAGTAATCTGTAGGTGATGCTGAAGTACTTGGTGGTAATGATGGAGTAGTTGTTGTTGAAGGTGCTAAAGATCCTGTTACAGTCATTTGATTGTAAGAATTATTATTGAATCCAACTATACCAGGTTGTGTTCCAAAATTCATTCCAAGTTCCCAAAGTTCTGTTGATGACATATCAGTCGCTACTGCTGGTGACATAACGGTCGGTGATTGCATCTGCATAGTAGCGAATTGGTCAAATATTTGATTATTACCAATATTTATTGGAATAAATTGTGCACCATTTCCTTCTGGTTGTGACGAATAAGTGAAATTTTGCGTTGATATGTTCGTTGGAGATGATGATCCTCTTTTAGTGTCAGCATTTGTGGATGTAGGTGATGATGTATACCCAACATAAGGAATAATTGAGTGAGTTGATGAGGTTCTATCTATCGTTGGTGTGGATGATTCCCCATATGATTGATTCGTAATGGTAGGTGATATCTTTATATGTGTAGGAATATTTGAGGAAGTAGATGATGAAATATCTTCATTAGAAAATTTTTTTTGATATTTCATCAAAATATTGTTCAAAGCTTTAATTGTTTGACCGGCTAATTCAGTCATTATATTATTTTCCTGATAAAATTGAAAAATCTTGATCGTTTTTACAATGTTTTTATATGCTGGTATGGCTAACACTCGTTGTGAAGACGCGATATTGATCTCATGAACTTTTGCTGCTTTGGCTAGACAATGAAACATTGTTGGAAATGTTATGCACACATTGATATTATTTAATGCTTCAACTGGAAAAAAAAAAAAAAGAAATGGTTGTTATTATGTGAGTAATCAAATTAAGTAAGCATATTAAGTGTATTAAGTGTACTAAGTATGATAGGTTAAATAATATGATAATGTACCTCCTATATGTGTTATAAGATTCGCTGCTGAAGTACAAGCAGTTAAAGATTTATGATATGTTTTAGACATTCGTGAATTAGATTGTCTAGCATTATTATTTGCTATATAAGGGTAATGTAGTACTAAAAAGAGGGTCTGATGATGCATATGAATTGAAGCTATATGTCCTGGAAGTGGCATATGTTGTGGAGAAGGAGCGTAATGTAAATAGTGAGGTAATTCACGATGCCAGGTCCAAAGTAAATTTTCAAAATTAGAAATCATTAAATGATGAGTCCAAGGTGAAGACATTCCCATACAAGAAGTTGATTGTAAATGTTCAATTATTTGACCAATTAATCGAGCAAGCCTTATAAAATTAACAAAAATGTTTATTTGTTGTGCGTATGTTGAACTATGTGAATTTTGTTGTTGAGGTGATTGTTGTTGACCATCATCTTGATCATCATCAACTTCGTCTGGTGAAGGAAGTTCTATATCACACATTCTATCATTAATTGATAGAGGATCACCTGTGGCAAGACTATTAAGTCTATCAACTATGAAGCATCCCCACCATACAAGTTTTTTTGTTTGTCGACCTTTGCCTTGATATACAGGACTATTTCTTCGATTCAATCCCATACTTTGAGCCATTCTAATAGCCATAGAGGAATAAGTTTGAGATCTGTATGAAGTTGGTTTTCCTTGGTCGACCATACACAAAAGTATTAATGCTTGAACAGTCGATAATCTAGGTGCATCAATAAAATAATCCAACATATCTAAAAAAAAATTTCGGTATTAACAAAGATAACAAAGATTAGCATAAAAAAAAAAAAAGTTTATATAATCAAGTTATATAAATTTATAATAATAAAAAAAAAATAAAGTTTATATAAATTTATAATTAATAAAAAAATAAATAGATGTTTACTTCTTGCTCGATCATAAAAAGTTGCTGGGCTGTAAGAATCCGGGAGTTCCGGAGGAAATAAAGCACCAACAGAATAAATAGCATTAAGAAGTAATGGAGAAGGTTGGTCTTCAACGTTAGGATTTGATAAATGCCTGACAAATTTTGCTCGGTTGATAATGGGAAAATAAGGGTGAAAATGGTTAAAATATTTTTCCAATAGTAATTGAGCGACATCCGGAGATAAAGCTTTATTTAGTTGCGGTATAGAAGTTGGTAATGGAGGATCGACATATGAAGCGCCAGTAGGTTGATTTGAATTGATGAGGAATGAAAGAGTACTACTTTGTAAACTATTTGCATCATTTGGAGAAATCAAATTTTGGTGAAGTATATCTTCATCATCACTAGCTAGTTCGTCACTATGAGAGGCAACTAAAGTTGGAGATTCAGAAAATCCAGTCACATCAGCAGGTGGTGTTGAAGGAATAAATAAATGGTGTAAAGAATTTGTGGTTGTAATAGAATTTGAAGGGGAATAATGCCGTATTTTAAATGTTGAGAATCTTTGTCGTGTACTGGTAGTTGTCTCTTCAATTGTTGTTTCTCTTTCCCGTTTAATCTCTTTATTAAGTTCATTAGTATTGTCTTTATTAACGAGATTTACCAAAAGAGATTCTATAGTATGTAATCTATCTTCTATCAATGCGACAAATCCTTTAGGAGGGCCTCTGGGTCGTTTCGATGACGAATCCGAGAATGTACATTGATAACCTAAAAAAATATTATATATTATATATAATATTTACGTAAGTACATATATATTTTACTTAGTGATAAAGTTTTAATTGATGCAATTAACATTTGTCTCATTGGTTCATTATATGCCCATTTATACCGATTATAATAGAATTCTCCAATCAAAAGATTTCGATCTTCACGGCATTTAACGGCATTTAACGACAGAGTAATGAGACACATTACAAATTTAATGAAAAAAAAAAAACCAAACCTCCTCGTTGACAATTGGCGCATGGAGAAGCACCATCACATTTAACTTTCCTTCTTCTACAAGTGTCACAGGCAGTAGTAATCTTTACACGTTTGTGGGAATCACCAGATTCGTCAACAATCATGTCGTCCAATATGAACAAGCTCATTTTAAACGAAAGGAGTTTTTTTTTTTTTTGGTTTGTTTTGTTTTTAATTAAGATTCAACAATTAGGAGGATCCGAAAGGTTTTGTCTATATGACCAAAGCAATTTTTTTTTAAAGAAAAGATATTTCCACTAATATAAATTTATGAAAAAATATGAATGTATGCGCCTAACTTTGAATATTTGAATGATGATAAATTTTTTTGTAATGCATGAGATTTAAAAAATAATATGAATGAAGTGAAATTATTGTTATTCACAATCTTCCTTTTTTTTCTTTCTCTTCTTTTTTTTTTTTTTTTTTTTTTTTTTTTT
>QKWP01000093.1:259804-279024 GCA_003550325.1 Gigaspora rosea | reverse complement strand
AAAAAAAAAAAAAAAAAAAAAAAAACAAAAACAAAAAAGAAAAAAAGAGAAAGAAGATGCTCTTTTTAAAGGAATAATTGTAGAATGTATTTGAAAGAATCGTCAGATAGAAGCATTTATAAAGCAATTAAAATTTGAGTTCGTCGTTGAGTAGAAAAGAAGAGAAAGCCCATTAATGTGTCATAAAGCAGTATTATATAAATAATAAAAGAATTTTAAGATAATTGAAATATTTATTTATTACTTTAACGTTTGTAAAGTTGTACAAAAAGGGTTGTATCTCGCTATTGACCCAGACCAATTGTACAACCGTGATACAGAAAAACAAGTCGTCTTTAAAATTCGAATTGCTAAATAAGTCAAAATATTTTATATTAATTAAAATACTGTATAAGTATGTATAAGTAGGGTACATGCACAAATATAGTGTACGATGGAATTCTCATAATTTAGGATCATTACTGGGTCGTAAGAATTATTATCTAAACATGTGTTATATTTGAAACAGATCTTGAAAAAATAGGATTAACCCAAGCGCGAATTTTTGCGGTTAATATCCATTTATGCATGCGTGGTCATTACCGCGTGTCATGTATGATGCCCGCAAGATCTTGAATCATAATTTATAATAGATGGCGGCTATCAACTAAGCCACAATCGAACAAAATATAACGAATATCATTCATAAATATTCATAAAATATTCATAAATATTCAAATAAAATACGATTCATTTCATGATAGTTTTTACCTTGACTTAAAAAGATCGACATTTGTTCACTAATTTAAGAAGAATTAATAAATAAACCTTATTATTTTCGCAGTTAATTTAGTAATAAATTCGTTATATGCCGAAAATGAAATATTTTAGCATGATAATGCATTTCGAGAATTTAATTCTGTGGTTAGAATGTGAAATGCGAATTTATTAGAAAAGAACATTTTAATTGGATGGCAAATAATTATTTTTACAAATTCGCGTCAACAAACCTGGTATCGCGAAACCAAAAAAAGTATCATTACAAAACATTGTAAATGTAAATTTTTAATTTGTTAAACATTTAGAATCACTTAAGAATCACTTAATTGAAAATTTCGAATATATTCGAACCAATATTTAAAAAACCAAATAATAATAATAATAATAATAATAATATAATAATAATAATATAATAATAATAATAATAATAATACAATAACAGGCAAATTAAACTTTTACATAAAAAAAAAAAAAATCACACTCTTCATTTTAGACATTGGGCCGGGATACTGCCGGGATATCGGGATGTCTTATGATCAATGGTATTACTTTAATCTAATTTTAATCTAATTTGTTTACCCTCTGACTTCACACGACAACAACTCAAGTGGGTGGATATTAATTTTACCTTGTACACTGTGTCACGCAATTCTAAGTGAATTCTTTGTCTTTTTTTTTTTTTTTTGCTTTGCTTTGCTCCATCGAGTTGGGAACATTACTCTAAGAACTATGTAACATAAACAAGATTACGCCATTATTGCATTTCATTCGTTAATTCTCAAACATGTTACTTTTATATTCTCGATAACTGGTATAGTCTATTTTTATTATTTGTTGATAGTAATAATAAAATCATTCTTATTATTCTTACAGTATTAGAATTAGGTATGTATTAATGACGGTTAATTTTTCGTACGCGGAATAAAAAAGTGTTATATGGAGTCTTTGCCTTGAAAATCAAGTTATGGAACATATAATTTACTATGTCTCATAACTTGATTTTCAAGGAAAGACCCATGTAACCCTTTCTTTTTTTTTATAATTATTTTAATTAGAACGTGATTTTAATAATCCTATATCGACATTCGACATAGCATTTTTTACAATTCTATATCTGCAGATCTCCCAGATTTTAATCTGTTTCACGGACATATGATTAAAGGCGTAAATGGACCACCAACTTTTTTTTTTATTCAATACTAAATAATACTAAATCTATTTTTATCATATCTAATCACATAAACTTTATATTATATGCTACTTTTGAATTTTGTGTAACCTTTGATCAGTATAACCCTGAACGGTGATAAACGCCGGAGGAATAAAGGTGTTCGCCGAAGATGTTAATTAACACGAACTAATTGATCTTTGTATAACATTAACCTTAAAAGACTAACAAGTTAATTATAGTGATTTTACATTCTAAATTTGACTTGATATAGTGATACTATTTAATATCCTTAATTGATTTGGATATATGTTATTATAATCAATTACTTTTTAAAAAATAGTCTTTCAAAATATTATTAAGAAAACAAGAAATTATTAAATCACTACTTTAAACGTTAAAAAAAAAAAAAAAATAAGAAATTTATCCGAGTAATAAACAGTAATAAACACTGAATGAGTCTAACTACAAATGATTAAATAAATCAGATTTGATTAGTGATTAAAGGAAAACAATTAAAATGAAGATATCAATTACCTCAAATGCCGATATCAATTGCCTCAAATGCCACAAATGCCTCAAATGCCTCAAATGTCTCAAATGAACTAATATAAGAAACAAGCATTTACAGATAACGGTTCACAAACATTTGCTCATAGTAGCCAATCGTTCAAAGTCATCAAAGTCAATATGGGTGCACATGTTTCAGAATTTAAAAGATAAATAATAGAAAAGTTTCAAATTGAACAAAATGAACATGAAAAAAAATATATATAAACGCATAGATCCAAACAATCTTATATCACGTGATACGAGTTATGCATAATTAAGAACGCATATACCCAAATTACTGGGGCATTTTTAATTTTGAGCATTATCTTGATATAATGTTGTAATGCTGTAACGTCTTAATGTTTCTCAAAGTGTAATAATATGTAAGAGATTTAATTACACAAAATATATTACACCTACACGAAAATATTCCAAGAACAAGTTATTATAGGATGATATTTACTCAAATATGGTTTTGTGTTTTTTCATTATCAAATACATTTGTATTAAAATAAACTTAAAAAATACAAATATACTTTCTTATTATTTGCATATTAATGCTTTTATTAATTAAATGAAATGTTTTAAGATTTACCGGTAATAATCTTCTTTTCAAGATTATTTCCACGAGGCGAAACTGTGATACAAATAAATAAAAAGCTCACGTTTAGCCACATGATAAAATATTCTTTTTTCAGGAGGATCCAATTTGACTAATTTGCTTGTTTTAAAAATTTATATTATTTATCAAGATATATTTTAATATTTTAATATTTTATTAATATTTTAATATTTTAATATTTTAATATTTTAGTACTTAAAAATACTTTTACAACTAAAGTGCCTAGATCAGTTGATGCAAGTACGTGCTAATAATTGATAATCAAACAAAAAATAATAATACATATTTGAACAAAGAATAATCACGAATATTTATTACACTTATAATGTTGTATTGGTTATCATAAATAAATATTTAAGGTTTTTTTTTTTATCTGGTTATCAGTGAAAATTTTATTAGCGTTAATTGATAAGTTATAAGTTCACGCAAGATAATGTACCGGATAGACGATCTATTATTTGTGACCTGATATGTATTCTGATATTAATTTGAATTTCATTTTTTTTGTTATTCTGATCACGCCATCAAGCACCATTCTGCACACTAGGATGCAAACTTTATCAATATCATGCATACAATGTTATCCGAAAATTACCGGTACAGTATACCAGTTTCAAATTAAAGATGCGTTAAAAAAAAAAAAAAAAAAAAATCTCAATTCTTGGAAATCCTGAATGTTAAAAAATCCCTGTTTAAAAATTATAATGAACCAATAAAATATGTAATATGCGTGAAATAAGCATGTATGCGTTGAATTTATTATGCAATCGCTTTCCTGTTTTTTCATGATAAATTTGATCAATAAAGTTTTTACTCCGGTTTAATGTAAGGGTCTTACCGGTCAAATTATTATTTATTGGTCTTTTTTTTTTTTTTCTTAATGCACGTTGAATGATGATAGTTGCATAATGATATTAATGATATTAATGATATTAATGTGATATTAATGATATTTGTTATTTGTATGATGATAGTCGTAAGGAGAGAAAAACAACATAAGATTCTGTCGTAATGTGTATGGTGTGTCTTGTCCCTCCTGCATGAGTATAAATTACAAATAGGGTCTACTCAACTCATTACCTAATTCAAGCATTTATTTATTTCATCACCAATGAACGAGAAATTCAGACAAAGAACAATGAGCTAGTTAATAATAAACAAATAAATTAAAAATTTAGTATATATCTATTTATATATATATATATATTATTATAATGAAAAGAAAAAAAAAATTGTCTATTTTAAATTAGAACTTTCCAAATGCCACGCCAACGCTCATGTCCGAATTAATAATCGATATATGTTGACTCGGCTGGATCCCTGATCGATCTTCTCCCAATTTGACAAGTCGCGTGGTCTAATGTTTTTTTTTTTATTGGTTCACACTAATACTAATTTAGAAGTTCATGTTGTGTAAATGTCACTTACAAAAAACTTAACATGCTAGAGAGCTAGGGTAGTTAAAGAAAATTCGTGGTTATCGAATAAAAAAATTATCAAAATTAACAATAAAATATTTCACATTATACTGTACAATCGGTCTGCCATTAACTCCCTTAATTACTTTAATGTTAATAAATCACGACATAATTCTTTATTCGAAATTAATCATTACTTAATTCAATTTGTGTTAGATAAAAGAGATTTAAATGTATACACATACCGTTGCTTTACAAATTATAAACTGCTTGCAATAAATGCAATAAATGCAATAAATGCAATAAATGGAAATTTATAAAGAAAATTTTTCGTTCTGTTTATATTCTTATTTCTTTTTTTTTAATTTCCCGATCTTATGTAAGATAACCTTATAATCAATTAAAATGAAATCTAAAAATGCTTCACGAAATAACTGATAAAAGTATGTACAGTAAGTAAGTACGTACGTACGTACTTACAAGTTAATAATATTGATATATTATTTCAACTTTTATATAGAGACCGCAATTAAAAATTTACCTTCATTAACCATGTTTATGTTATCGATTTAATTTTTCCGGTATTCTTCAAACTTTTAACCTGCATAAAATCCCTGTGATGATCTTTCGGATACCACACGTTGATTCATTACATTCATGCAAGCATGAGTAAGCATGATATCACGATAAGTAACCAATTCTCAGTCAACGCGCATAAAATTTTCCATTTTGAGAATTTAAGTTTGTCTCTATTTTCTGCTTGAAAATTATTAATTTTTAATATAGAGAAACAAAAAAGAATGGTAGAAAAAAATTCTAAAAATCTAATTTACGATTTGTTCCCGAATTTTTAGGTTACATTCGTGAAATATTACAATTAATCGTTATTAACCGTTGTTTTCTGATTATATCAATTATAACTACAAAATCACGATTTCATATTAAACCCTTATTGTCGCATTTTAGTCTTTATGATTGGTTTTTTTTTTTCTGTTTTGGCGATGTTTTTCTAAAAGGTATCCATCGAGATTTAGCTTTTAGTAATAGTTTAGGTCCATTGTTATCCTTTAATGGATATTATTAGATTTTAATAAAAGTCTTGTTCTCTCCCAAAATTAGCAAACAGCGGCTTCCCAAATGAATTATGTTTCGGGCGTTCATTTTGTATAACCAAATAATCATGTCACGTGATTATATAGGTTACCAATATATAATGTAAATTCTTGCATCGATTGTATCGATACGTAACAATTAAAGATTTTTTTTTTTTTTTTTGGAGGAAATATTAATAATATATATAGTAGGTTTATCCAATTTGCCTAATATACACCTGTTCAACATTAGTAGTATGAAAATCTGTATAACATGTAAATCAAAATAATTTTTTGATTAAATTTTGATTGATATTAGGTTAGGGTGAAGGCCTGGGATGGAGCAAGGGCTTAGTTTATACCAAAATTTTTTGCAAGAAATTTCATATTATATTGTAGCTCATATCAAAAATGAATACTAGTAGTATAATTTAGTAAAGCCGTTTAATAAAACTTATTATTTAATTAATTTATTCAACAGGATTTGTTCTTAAAGACATGCTATAATGGACTTGTAGACTGATTTTTTCTTAAAAAACATGTAATTATGCTAAAAAACTTGCTAATTTTTTTTAAAAAAAGAGCTTAAATTAAGGATACAAATAAAGGTTCAATTTTGCAATAATAGGTTTAAATTAAATATTTCTTCTTTAATTTAAAAAAAAAAATAAACAAATAACATATTTTATAAAAATATCTAATTTATTAAAGCTTTATTTTTGTATTAAATATAGCTTATGACAATTTATAAAACTTTTTTAATCTGTTAATATTTAATTAAATAAAAAATTTAATTTATCTAATATTTTTAATATAGAAAATAATTATTATATTTTTTTTGATAGCATAATTTTTTTTGCAATTAATAATATATTAATTTTTAATACAAAGAAAACTTTATATTCAATATCTAAAAATTAAAACAAATGATTTTTAAAAAATAATAAAAGTATCCAAATTATATAATTAATTATCTTAAAATTTCTAAAAAGATTATTGTAGTTTTAATAATATAGTCATACTCCTCTATAATCATGCAGTTTGTTTTTTTGCAAAAAATATGTAATTATTATATAATCTGCTTATATAGAAGTAGTTTTTATAAGTTTATTAATAGAATTTTCAAAATTTAATATAATTATATAGAGTTTGTAATTATATGGGTGATGATTATAAAGGAGTACAACTAAATTATAAGGGTTTTATAATTTAGTGCACCCTGCACTCAGTGCACTTTATAATAACAAATATGGTCTAGTGCAAAAATGTAGATACACTAACTATTCATAATAAAAATTTTTTTCTAAAATTTAATATAAATGTTTAAATAACTTTATTTATTATACATGCTTTAGGAAATATTTAAATATAAATTTTATTAAAAAATTTTATTTCTATAAAAATTTTTATTAATAACTTATTTTTCAATTTATAAAATGCAAAAATATAAATATATTAAAATTAAAAAATTAATTTATCTATATATAAAAATTTATACTTTTTAATTATCTATTTATAATTTTTTTGTACTAAATAAACCAAGTTCTAAGCTATCTATTAATATAAAATTTATTGTCTTTTATATATATATTGTTGTGTAATATTGTTTTTAAAATTTAGTATTTTTTTTAAAAAAAGCAAAAAAATATCTTTTAAAAATAGAAAAATGTATTTGGCACTGGCGGTAATAGTCACTGGAGTATGATCGACCAATTAGATTGTACAATGTTATGATTAAAACAAAACAAAGTGGTAAAACTTGTCGGGATTAGAGCCATGGATAGTGTCCGGGTAAAGCTTAGTATATAGTAAAATTTTGCAAAGAATTTTTTTTTATAAAAAAAAGTAGTTTCATAAACAAAATCTAAGTTTTTGCATTTTTCACATTATACATGATCCTTTGATCTAATTGGTCGATCACACTCTGGTGACTGTCACTGCCGGTGACAAATAGATTCACTCTTAAAAATAAATATATTTTTGTTACTAATTTACAACTTTGTAAGTTTATATTGTACAAGTAATATTGTTATATATATGAAGTAAATCAGTAGAAAGGGACAAATTATTTTTAGTAAAAATTTTTTAATTTTAATGGATAGGATTTAGGCGTACTACTAGTAGTACTTTGTACTACATGGTGACACCATTTAAGGCCAATTATTGACTAATTTTAATAATAAAAAATCTATTAAAATATTTTTGCAAGATACTTTGAGTAAATTGCATTATGTAAAAAAAATATCATAACTTTAAATAGTCTTTTAAATTTTTTAGAGACCTTTGAAACTTGGCTATTTTTAGTCGTTTTACTAGTAAATTTTATTTATAAATTTTATATTAAAAACTACGTTTAATTTTAATTTTTTAAATTTTTAAACTTATATTACTCTTAATATATTAGCTTAAATATTGATAAATTTCATAAATTAGAATTAAAAGTTAGTTTTTAACAACTTCTGATAAATTTAAACAAAATTTATTTAATAATTTTTTTTTTAAATTATGGTTAAAAAACTAATGAACCTATATGAAATACTAAAATAGTAATGATTTTCAACTAACAGCTTACAAACCTTTATAGTAGAAATAATATTTTATAATATAACTAATAATAAAACTTTTAATATAGTAAGCTATAAACATTTTTTATATAATTTAAATTTAAATTTACTAATTCTATTAGCATTTATAGTGTACTACCTAGGGGTTAGTAAAACTACGGGGGACAACTCAATGGTTACACAAGTTAATTAGTAGCACAAAATCTGTCATTCGTATGTAAATCATATAATTTTTATATATATTGCTTCAATCAATCAAAGCCTTACATAACGAAACTTTTTTTTTTAAATAACCTACCTGCCAAGATTTTTTTTTCGAAACTTGAAATATATGTAAGTAACTGACTAAATATTTAAAAATTTTATAACTGTTTTTTTTTAATGTTAAAAATCAAATCATATACCTATATACAATTATTATAGAAAAAATGAGCACAAAGGCAAGATAAATATATGTGCGACACCAAGAGAAAATGGAACTTCGGTCATATAAAACTTACATAACTAAAATGGGTTCTTTTGACAAATTAATTAACATTTAAAAGAATTAACATTCAAAAGATCGGTGAAGGGAGACGGCTTGGTGTTTTCAGTAAGAGATTACAGTAGATCGGTAATGGTATGGTACGGGGTGAAAATATCTATTTTAAAATCATATATATAGCACCGAATCACATTCTAAAATTATTATTTTACATCTCCATACTATACAGATTATACTATAATGATTTACGCGATTTAGTTAAGCAACTTCGACAACGTAGTTAGATGGAAAAGAGTAGGTTTAGCAACTTCATTGATGTGGTTAGATGGTGAAGAAGTAGTTTATGTGAAAAAGAATTCTACAATAGTAGACCTTTCATGTAAGGAATCTACAATAATCAAATATGGAGTTTTTTTCAAATAACGGTATAGACAATATGTTAGAAAATATATACTATACCGGGTCTATTATAGGTTTTAATAAATACAAAAAACCTGGGTTTTTTTATCTAATGCAAAGACAAAAATAAATGATCTTGCATTATTACGATTTAAAGATAAATTTATAGTACGATAGACTATTTGATATTTAAAAATTTTTTGAGCCAATTAAGTCATTCATGATGAATAATTACATTTTTTAAGTTAAATTTGATTTTTCAATAAATAAAGTTTTAAAAAATTTAAAAATTGATTTTATTTAAAATTTATATACTAATTTTTTATTCAATTACGTATATATAAAATATTTATTTAAAAATTTTTTTTGAAAGTTCTGAAGTTAATTACAAACCGTTTTCAAGTTTAAATTTAGAGTCTTAAAAAAGGCCCAATTCCACAAATCCGCGCCCATGTGCTGTTGTAAGTTGTTACAGGTTGAATATGTCGGCGAGTGTAAATATAAAATATTTGTAATTTTTAATTAGTGGAATTATTGTTGGTGGTAGAATATCTGCATTACGGCAATTACGGCATTTTACCAATGGTAGAATTAATTATGGCACAGCATCTAATTGCCATAAATACTATATTAAATACGCTGTAATGCCGTAATATCATAAAGCCGTAATGTCGTAATGTCGTTAAATTTTGCTAGTGAATTTAAAGGGATTTGAATTTTCGATTTTTGAATTGATAAACGTCGAGATTCCCCTCGAGAAAATTTTGGTGATTGCGGTGGTGTAGTATGTAGAGGCATTGTTGTAGAATAAGAATATTAATCTCAATATGTAGAAAATTGTGATATCGATATCGATATGAATTACGCACAAACGTAATTAAAGTAGACTGTAATCAGTGTTCTAATCATAAATAAATCAATAAACAAGTTATTGACTGTACTTACAAATAAATTGGATCAGATATCCGTTAATCGTTATCTGTTATCAATTATATACCTAATACGTACAAAGAACAATTCTGAATTAGTAAGTTTATCGAAGACAAAGTTGTGTGAAAATTTTTTAATATTTCGCCACATGCATTATTTAAATCTCAATATGTAGAAAATTGTGATATCGATATGAACTAACAGTGTTCTAATTCTTTCGATAATATTTTACAGGTTTTCACTTGGTAAGTCGTTATGTTAAAAGATCGATTGCGCTATTTTTAAGTTTGAGAATATGCAGAGTATATCAGATCAACATCATATTAAAAAAAATTAAAATTTGCGCAGACCTGTTCAGAGTTGATTAAAATTTTTACAGCATAAATGATAAAAGAATAACTTGGATTATATTTCTGTTAATCGTTATCTATATCAGATACCTAATACAGAATAATTCCGAGTTAGGATATAAGTGAATGCTTCGCCACATGCATTATTTAAATATCAATATGTAAATAATTGTTTCGATAATATTTTACAGGTTTCACTCACCGGTAAATCGTTATGTTTAAAAGATCGATTGCATCATAAATCAATAATAAACAAGTTCTTTGACTATATCATACATCCGTTAATCGTTATCTATGAAGGTGGGGAAACGAGTAGTGGAGTAACAAGAGAACGGCATGAGGCTTCGAGGCTAAGTTTAAGAAATAAATAACAATTATGATAATGACAATCACACTTTTAGAAACTTTTGAACTTTATGATAATTATCTTGACCCTGCCAACCATCTCTTGTACCATCTTGACGGGATTTGAATTTGGATCCAATGATGCATCTGTCTTTCTTAATGTAGAATGTGAGTATTTGGTAGATTTTTGTGCAGCAGCAGCAGTAGATGTTGGTGGTGGGCCATATTCACTATCTTCCTTATTTTTCATTATGTAAATCAAGAAATTAACCTTTCGTTCAAGGTCATCGTTGTCGAATTCTAACTCTGTACCGATATTTTTTCATCCACCATACAATAACTTATAAATTAAAATTTTAAAAATCGTTAAATATCGATCATAAATGGTACCTTCTAAAGCATATGAGACATCGTTTAACAATAAAGTATAAGAGGCTAAATATAAAAAAGATTAATAAAATTGTGCTTGATGATTTTAAATAAGCAATATTCTTTCTGCGAACACCAAGCCATACCGAATTTCTGTATAAATCCGTCAAATAACATAAATAAAACATAGTAATGATATGTCTTGAATCAGAGGTCGCTTAATATTGCAAAAAGTTTCGTTGGTATAGAACCGTGAGCATTTATATTATATATCTGATGGGTTGTTACACAAAGTAATGCAAATC
Organism: Gigaspora rosea; assembly: GCA_003550325.1. Taxonomy (NCBI): domain Eukaryota; kingdom Fungi; phylum Glomeromycota; class Glomeromycetes; order Diversisporales; family Gigasporaceae; genus Gigaspora; species Gigaspora rosea. The sequence goes on along the minus strand of QKWP01000093.1, from coordinate 267,668 downwards.
ATTTTTATCGGGCTATGTATTATAATAAGTTGTCCCCCCGTAGTTTTACTAACCCCTAGGTACTACACGTAGTACATTTGAAGCAACAAAAAATAGTAGTTACAAAGGAATTTTTTTTTAAACAAGTTTATTATTAAGATTAAAAAAAATTCTGCCAAACTAAACTATAGTATTGATCAAATTTTTGTATACAAAAATTATTTATATATATATTTTTCTAGATTTTTAACCTATTCTTCTAACTGTACTACCGGTAGTCTTTAGGCCTAAATCCTATTCATTAAAATTAAAATATCTTGACAACTATTTAATCAAATTTGCTAAAAAGTTTTTTATTTTAATCTTAAAATTATATAAAATGAAAATAAAAAAAAATTATTAAGTTTATTAAGATGATTGTTAAAATTTTTAAGCCTAAAGTCAAGAAAACTTTTACTTAGAAAAAATTTGGCCCTTTTCTACTGACTCACCCTATATACTAAATATATAGTTAAAATTTTAGCTTAATTGAATTAGTAGCTGTTAAAATATAAATTTTTAAATATTTAATAATAATTACTATATATAAAATTACTATATATAGTAATATATTAAAATAAATTAATTTTATTAATCTATATTTTAACAACTACTAATCCAATTAAGTAAAATTTTAACTGTATATTTAGCATATGTATAGCAATTTAGTTGCATAGTACAAGCTTATAAACTTGTATATTGATAGCAAAAATAATTTTTTTAAAAAAACAATTATTATTATTATTTTTTTAAAAAAAATAGAATTTTTTAAAAAATTTATTATAAAATAAACTTATTATAAAATAATAATAAAAATTATATCAAAATATAGCTTAGATCTTCTTTTATTAGATATAAAAAATATAAATAAATAGTTAAATTGAAGAACTTTTGTAGTAAACAAAATAACTTTTAGTTTTTGTATATTTATATTTTTGCACCAGACTATACAAATAATAATTAGAGTTAAGATAGGGTTAGATTATAATTAGAGTTATATAATTATAAGAGAAGCATTTTTTGTTAAAAATACAATAAAGTTATTTTAGTAAAATTTTGAGAAACATAAAAAGATATATTATAGTGTTATAGAATAGGTTTTAGTTAATTTTAGTAGAAATTAGTTAGAAAATTAGAACTTAATAAGGAAATTTTGTAATAACTGTATTTGGTAATAGTGATAAGCGGAATTGATGTGCAATAACACTCAATGACACTTAGCAATGCTTAACGACGCTTAGCGACGCTTAACGACGCTTAGTGACGCTTAACGACGTTTAGTAACGCTTAACGACGCTTAGTGACGCTTAACGACGCTTAGTGACGCTTAATGACGCTTAGCAACGCTTAGCTCAATAGGTATATAAATCTACCTTATTTCTCTTAGTTTTAGATAGATCAAGACATTGTATTTTATATTTACTTTTATATTAATTACTCTCCTCCATATTGATTAAATAAACTCTTGGGATTTCTAAGGAACAGACATCTTGGAATAGCCTTCTTGTTAAATTAATAAACTGTCTATTATCTCTTGTTGTTTTATACTGAACTGCCTTAGAGAAGTGTATAGTTTCTTACAGACATAAAGGAAACTATACTTCTCTCTTGCACACTGCTTCACGCCCAAAGTAAGGGATCTCAGGAGCCGTGTAATTGTTACTCTATTGGAATTAAAGAAGGCTTCCGGTACTGTAACATTTGGTGCCTTCTGGCAGAAATCTAATTAAACTATTGGATATTATTGAAGAATTTGGAAATCTTATTATTACTTTTAGCAGAAATTTATTTATTTTTTTTAGCTGTTACTAACTCTCTTACTGTTTAATTGCACTCTTGTTATTTTCTTACAACTTACTTGAAATTTTCTTTTTGTTGGATATTAACTACTTACTATATTTTGGATATTAAAATTTTGTTAACAATTTATTACTAACTTTTATTTTTGGAGATATATTCTACTATTCTTTTATTAGTTTCCTTGAGACTTGGGAACTGATCCCTCTATATGAATAGAGCATATGAACTATACTTAGAACAAATTGAAGTACACGAAACAAGTCATCCTTCCTCACTCGCAGTAGACGTTTTACAAGCCTACCATCCTGATTTATCCTGTACCGTCTGTTATCCTGTTGCTAATTTACACCGTCCCTTTCGACGATTTTGGGGAATATATCGAGACAACTATTTTGCTACCCAATATTTACAAAAGACAAACGACTCTTACTGTGTTTTAGTCACTGCTACTGATTATAATACTGCTAGAGCCGCTGCTCGAGACATTGTTTTTAGTTGCTGCTATAATAATGATCTTTTAGACCCAAAAGAAGTCATTGCTGGATTACTCCTTGCACATACCCCCTATACTCTTGCGCCTATCTTACCTCTTAATTTTGAAGCTACTCATATTGAGGACCTTTTACCTTCTGCGCCTGCTTCAACTCGATTAAGGACTGAAAACCTTTTATTCGATTTTCAAAATCAATTAGGAAGAACTGAATTAAACTTTGACGTTTCTCCACCTAGATCTATATTTACTTTAGGACCTGAACAATTAGCTGATACTGGTGTTGGTTCTTCTACTAATACTTATATACCAATCCCTCCATGCCTTGCACTTCCTTCTTCACCTATCTCAGAAATTCCATATCATTATACTCGAGAAACTACTCCTCCTCCACAAAATCGTTTTCTTCGCTATATACAACAAACCTTTTCTCTTGCTTGCACAACTGTTCCTCCACCTCCTCCTGTAACTGAATTTTACCCAACTGTTAATTTAAATATAAACATTACTCCACGCCATACGCCTCCGTTACTTAATACACCTCCTCTTAACAACTAAAATTTAATTGATCCTCTTGACCATTATATTCAAAACCAAAATACTACTATTGTTAGAGCTGACTCTCCTCCACAATTCGAGGAAATAAATTTACAACCTCTTGTTGAAGAATTAAACCCTATCTTACCTCCTAACCAACCGGAAAATCTAATGGGTGATCAAGCTTTACAAGCTGCTGCGCAAGCAATAACTGATTTTGCTAATGCCCTTGGACAAGGCTCTGAAAAAACTCTTATAACTGTTGCAAATTTTTATGGAGATGGAACCCAAGACCCTGCTAACTGGCTGAAAGAATTTCGAAGAGCCGCTACTGCTAACCGATGGAGTGCTGAACGGAAACTTCAACTTGCCCCTGTGTATCTTAAAGGTGTTGCTCTGGACTGGTACCAAGCTTTAAATCTAGTACCTAATGCTTTTAATGATGATGGTAACCAGGACCGAGGTTTCCAGCATCTTTTTAAGGCACGTTTCTATACTACTAAGCAAAAGGCCCTTTGGCAAAAACAGCTTTTCGATATTAAGCAAGGACCCACCGAGACTATGGATGGATATGTCAACCGATTTCGTACATTACAAAAGAAAGTGGACCCGACTGGTATTTTTTCAGCTGATTTCGTTAAACAACTTTTTATTCAAGGCTTATGTCCTGAGTATGCAGTTAATGTTCAAGCTGCTATACCTAACACCTTGGCCAATGCAATTGAAGTAGCCCTCCGCTAGGAAACTGGAAAATTAATGACTACTCCTACTACCAATACCGACCAAGCTATTCAACAACTTACGGACCAAATTGCTAAGCTAAGTATCAACTTAGCTCAGACACAGACCACACCTACCTCTTCTGTTAATTATGCTGACAACTGAGCCCCCTATCTGCTATTATTGTGGACGCACTAGTAATGGTGCTGCCCTAAACTCTTTTGGCCAAATAACTGAACCCAAAACTAGTTTTAAATAGCTGAAACTAATTTCTGAAATTCCGAAACTATGTAAAAATCCTGAAACTACACTGGTATTATCCGAAACTATTTTGGAACTACCCGTATCTCTAGTGCATATACAACGAAGCAAAAAAAATTTTAAAAAACTTTTTTATACATAATCAATAAAAAAAACACTATAGTAAAAAATTCACACGATTAAAAAATGTGATTTGCTTGGATTTATAAGTGCAGTTAAACATTAATAATATTTATTACGATCCATTAAAGAATATAATTAATATGATATATGTAATACGCAATATATTTGTAGTATAATACAGTTAATTTAAATTTGTTATTTGATCACCTGGAGCAGTGATGAAAACAACTACGAAAAGCACTATATGGGATCTCGCCTTGCTGCTCACGTGGTCCACCGTCAGTTCCTAGCATCGCTAAAATAGACTCTCACTTTCTTCGATATCCAAGCTGGACAGTTGAGCTATCGAAGTACTAAATTTCAATATCCGGGTTGTTCACTCGGGTTATCGCTTATACCTATCACCCTTAAATACCCCAATACCTAAACAGTACCTAAACACTTTTCCCTGCGGTGAGTAGGTGGGTGCTAATGACGAAGCTAGACTTGTGTCGAGCTTGCAGCAAAAACAAAAGAGTGGAAACAAACTCCCAACTCTCACTTCTTAAATAGCATTTCCTATGACCTCATAATTACGTTACCAAGCGAAACCCACCTCACAATACATCATACTTATGAAACTCACCACCAATACATCATACTTACCAAAGGACCTACTGACATCATACGTATTTAGTCTTCGGATTATAAATATTAAGCAAAAATTTACCCGATCATGCAGATTTATTTAGAAGATACTTATATATAAAATTGCACGTTGAAAACTTTTAGTTAGTGCCCAAAGATATGTCTTACTAACCGATACCCACTACCCAATATCTCATACTTACGAATGTCATTCGGTGTCATGAGTATGGGTTGTGATCTCATGACAAATGGATGCCTCATGACTCCGTTTACGGCATCTCATAATCTAAGTCTAATTTTTTATTTATAATAGGATTAAATAATTTAATTAAATTAAGAATTGGCAATCCTAAATTGCGAAATAACTCAGAACATACATACGTACACGTAGAGCTCCATTTTACTTATTTGCGCGGGTAACGCAAAATTCGATTTTGTAGATAAAAATTTAGGGTATAGGGTTAGAATGAAGTTTATTATATGTAAAATTTCATTTATATTTCTTTATATATACCAGTATATATATATATATATAAATTGTGTATATATTATTTATAATATCGATATATAAAAACATAATAAAAAACGAAATACTGTAAGTAGAGTTGGGAGCACGGTATTAAAGGGCATGTCTCAGGGGGCATGCCCCCTGGTGCATGCCCTTTGGCCAAAAGGCATGTGACTTTAAAGGGATATGATTGGACAATTAAGTATACCAGTACTATAGTACAAAAATTATAGTATAGCTATAGCCCAAATTTAGTTATTTCTATTTAGTTTATCTAAACAAATTTTGTAAGATTTTTATTTTATATTAAAAATATTTATAATTTATAAAATAAAATATTGTATCATTTACTATTGTTTTTAATATTTCTTATTGTAAAATTATATAAATAACATCTTTCTGTAAAAAGATAGGTTAGTAATTATCTATATGATTTATAATAAGAAATATTCAAAAATTAATAATAAATGATGCATTTCATAGTTTGTTAAAATACTTTAATTTTATAAATTTGCTGTAATAATTAGATTTTATTTTGCAAAAAAATCAAGAAATTGAAGATTTAAAAAGCAAATATTATGTTGATACTTATAGTTAATTTAAGATTATAAAAGCTAAATCTATATAAACAAGATAGCATTTCTTAATAAATAGCAGACTAAAGCAAAGTATTTTTTTTAAAGGTTTAAAAAAGATAGTAAAATAAAGTTTAATATATTACTTTATTGGTCAGTTGATTTATATGAATTAGCCAATCATAATCTTTATAGAAGGCATGCCCGGGGCACAAAGAGGCATGCCCTTGTCAAAGGCATGCCCCCTCTGGGCATGCCTCAAAAATTTTCCATGCCCCAACCCTAACTGTAAGGGCAGTGACAGATATTACGTAATATCCTAGGGGGAGGTCAAAAAAATTTTTACATAAGACTAATTATACAATTTGATTGGCTAATTGGTCTTATGTGGGGGGAGGGGGGTACCCCCTGATAAAATGATATTACATAATATATGTCACGGCCCTAACAGTAGTCATCATATTAATAATAAAAAGAAATCCATTCTACTTTTTAGAATGACCAAGATTCTGCTATTCTGATAAATTTTGCAGTTTTCTTCTGCAGTAATGTATAAAATAATACTTTAAAACCAAAATTAGAAAACAAAAAAAAATTTTCTTTTTTATCACAATACGTAGCCTATCGATATCTGTCATATCGAAAGCCAAAACGGAATTTCTTTGTTTACCATCCTGTATTCTTTCAAACGAGCAGAACTGTGCCAAAAGCTAAATTCTATGTAGATATTATTTGTAGATTTCTAGGCATTCTATTTACTCTTACCTCTTATCCTAACCTCTTAATATTCCTAACCCTAAATTTTAATCAAAAATTATGCTGCATATAAATTTTGTTCATTACGTATTAAAAATATTTTAATACTTTAAAAAGTGCTCATAATGAGAATTACGTATTATTTATGCACCACAAAATTTTGCACACTAAACTATATAAATGCTAGAACAAGATTTGCTTTTTTTGTCTTTTACGCGTGTTCAAATTCTTCATCGGAATAATTATCCAGGAGTTGTATTACCCGCGCATATGTACGTACATATTTTTAATTGCGCTCAATTTATTAATCGGGTATATGTAAAAATTTTTTTAACATAAATCCCGATCCTGCATTGAGCATGTATATAATATGCTCATGTGAGAATTCATTAGCAGGCCAGTTTCGGAGTTTCAGTATAGTTTCGGAGTATTGGTCTAATTTCGGGTCTTTAGGCAAGCTTCGGCCAAAAAGGTCATGTCTGAAACTGGTAATACCAGTTTCGGTTTTGGTCAATCTGAAACTATATAGTTTCGGGCAGCATCATTACGCACTGGACATTTTATTCGTGATTGTAATAGTAGAAAACAGGACCAACGACAAGAATCCAATTCTCGTCGCAATAATAATAACAATAACCAGAACAGAAATAACAACCAAAATAGGGACCGCAATGGTCGCTCTTCTGACTGCTATTCCAATAACAGAGCCCGTTCTCGCAGCCGTAATAATTCCCGTCCTAGAAGCCAATCTAGGGATAATAATTATAGAAGCCGAAATGATGATAATTATCGCTCTTACCAAAACTCCTCTAATCGATCTTCTTCTCCTTATCATCGAAACATTAATTATCTTATACAAAATCAGACTCAGACACCCTCTCTTACTGCTAGCAAATGGGAAACACTGCTCAATAATCCATCTATCTGAGGTGCCTTGGCTACCCACTTATATGAGGAAGCCAAAGATGCCAATCTTGTTCAAACCCCTGCATATACTACACCTGTTAAATGTAATGTCTCTCTTCAGAATAAACCCTACCAAGCTATTATTGATAGTGGTGCTTCAATTAGCATGATTGCTCACAAGGAGTCAAGGAACTTGGATTGACTATTGAAAAGGCCTCTAATAGCCTTATTGTTCCTGCAGTTGGAACTTCCACTCAACTTTTAGGAATTATAAAAGACCTGCCAATTAAAATTGACCATATTACCATCCCACTTACCGTAGAAGTAGTAGACACTACTTCTTACTCTCTTCTCTTAGGCAATAACTGGAATCAAAAAGTGGAAGCAAACTATAACTGGAAAAATGGCTGCTATACCTTTAAATGGGAAAACAAGAAACATACTATCCCTACTACTTATGAAAGTAACCAACCTCTACCCAGTCAACCCACTGTGACTGCACCAGATGAATTAGACCTTTATGAACCAGAATACTTATATCCT
>QKWP01000093.1:229734-256963 GCA_003550325.1 Gigaspora rosea | reverse complement strand
AGAGGTAGGTAGATTTTGTTATGGCGAACAAAATTGTCTTAATAATGAAGGTCGATTTACTTAATAAAAAAGCCACTATTAGCATACTACGATTAAGTTTTATTAAAACTTAAAATTAAAAAATTTTTTTTGTTGTGTTAGCACGCGACGCGTTTATTGGCTAATTACGCGGCGTGACAGACGTCATCACGTGACGTGACAGATTTCCTATATAAAATAGTATTTCGTTAATAAAACGTGATCCAGTGATCCAAATGAAATGATTTTGGTACCATTGGATTCGTCTCATAGAGACGAATCGAATAGTACCAAAATCATCCAGATTGGATCACTGGGTCATAATATATCCAAGTTTTTGTAAAAATTTTTGTATTCTGATGTCTAGAAGTATAGTGTCCTCAGCTACGCTTTGGACAATAATTCTAATTATAACCTTTGGACCCGAATTAACCGTTATACTGAATCAACAAAGAATGCAGGACACCAATATGAAATGAACCAAACTAGAATTTATCGACTTGCAAAAATTCTCTTGGATGAAAATGATCAAACCATCACCCAGGCCTTAGAACCTCTAATCTCTGACCGCATAACTCAACCTTGGAGCTATGAGGAAATACAACTTATATTGCAAGCTGAATCAAACCTATTATCAGAAAATGATATTGACCCTCTACAAGCAATTTTAGATGAATCCTTTGACTCAAGTCACCCAGACTACGACCAGAAATATGCACTCGCTGTACTCCGAAGAAACTTTACAGTTCCTGTTGATCTTTACCAGGAATGTCTATATGTTAAACACCAAGAGAAATTGAATGCAAATCAAGGATATTGTGATGATTGCAAACTTCCAGACCCAGAAATTTACTCTCCGAAAGAAACTAGTAAGGAAATAGATGATGATTCACAGTTTTATCAGCTTCAACAACAAGTACAACAACAAGACCAATTGATAAAACAATTACAAGCAAGAATTGAAACCTTGGAAATCACCAATGCTGCTTTATTACGCTTTTTCCAAAAAGAAGCCCAAAATGCTCATCAATGGGCTAATGCCTTGGATACACTCTGTCAAAATTCTTAGAGAATCCTAGGCAGGATCATAAACTACCTGTCGACCCAGACCAGACCCTTATACCCAGACCTGTAAATATTATTACCCTTGAACATGAAGAATATACCCTATCGACCCAGACCTCCTTAAATATTGGACCACTTAATAAAGAACAAGGCCTAGTTTTTCAAAAATTATTAGAAGAATTTGCAGACCTTTTTGCAAATAATATAACTAAGCTAGGACGAACCAACTTGGTTACTTACCGAATTTATACTGAGGATGTACACTCGATCCGCTCTCGCCCTTATTCTGTACCTCCAAATAAACAAGAATTTATACAAGAAGAAATCCAAAGAATGTTAGAACATAAACACATTCAACCCTCTGATAGCCCTTGGACCTCACCTGTTGTTCTAGTACGAAAGAAAAATGGCAAATTACGATTCTGTGTAAACTACAGAAAAGTAAACACGCATTGATGAAATGCTTAATGCCCTTACAGGATGCTTTTGGTTCTCTACTCTCGATCTTGTAAGTGGATATTGGCAAGTTGCCATGGACCCCCATGACAAGGAGAAAACTGCCTTTACTACATGATACGGAATTTATGAATTTAGTATAATGCCTTTTGGTCTTTGCAATGCTCCCACAACTTTCCAAAGGCTAATGGATCGCGTATATAAAGGAATTGCATGAAAATTTGTAGTTGTATACTTAGACGATACAATTGTTTATTCTAGAACATTTGACGAACACTTGACTCACTTAAAAAGAGTATTCAATAGAATTAAACAAGCAGGACTCAGACTTAATATAGAAAAGTGTACCTTCTGGATGCACCAACTACCCTTTCTTGGACACCTAATCTCTGCTAAGGGTATTGTCCCTGACCTCAAAAAGTAGAAGCTGTCCAACGGATTCAACCCCCTAAAAACCTTACAGCCCTTCGATCTTTCCTTGGACTTGCCGGATACTATCGCCAATTTATTCAAAACTTTTCATCAATTGCTCACCCTTTGAATTCTCTTCTGCAAAAAGATGAACCTTATCACTGGCAAACAAACAACAAAAAGCTTTTGAAGAATTAAAATCTAGACTCATTACTGTCCCTATATTAGCCTACTCCAACTTTAAAGAGACATTTATACTTGCTACTGATGCTTCTTACAATGGCTTTGGAGCCACATTAAGCCAACTAGATAGGAATGAGAAAGAACACCCAATTGCCTATGCTAGTAAAAGTCTGCGAAAAGAAGAAATGAATTATGCAGCAACTGAACTTGAATGTGCTGCTGTTGTATAGGCAATAGAACATTTTCATAAATATTTAGGCGGCACAAAATTCATTTTAGTTACAGACCACTTAGCATTAAAATGGTTATGTACTGCTGAAACCAAAAGAAGAATCGGAAGATGGATCTTGAAGCTCCATCCATACAATTTTGGAATTATTCATAAACTAGGCCGAATTCACTCAAATGCTAATGCCCTTTCACGGTTACCGACTCAGACCATTATACCTGCTAAATCTCATGAATCTTGACCAATATTATAACCTCTACCACTATTTGGACACAGACCAAATACCAGATGGACTTACGGACCAAGAACAGAAAAAACTTACGACCCAGGCTAAATATTTTAAAATTAGACATCACCTTCTCTATAAAAGGAATAAAAGAAACCCAGACAGACCTTTTAGAGTTATAAAATGGACAGAAGTTGAACCAGTATTATATATGATGCATAAGCACTCCACTGCTGGACATTTGGGAACCAATGCTATGTATTATAAAATATCCGACCGCTATTATTGGGATCAAATGTATCGAGACATACAAGAATATGTGAAGACTTGTGAAGAATGTCAATATAGACAAAAAGGACATAGGAAAGAACTCCTACATCCTATACAAATTGGAAGAGCTTTCGAACATGTTGAAATTGACCTTGTAGGCCCTTTACCTATAACTAAGCAAAACAATCGATATATTATTGTCGCTACTAAATACCTAACATGATGGCCAGAAGCTCGTGCTGTCCCAGATGCTAGTACTAGTACACTTGCTCAATTTATCTTTGAGGAGATAATCTGTAGACATGGAACTCCAAAAATTATCTTATCAGACCAAGGTTGCAATTTTATTAGCGAAACAATTAGAATTCTCTGTGAGAAATTTCTTATCAAGCATAAATTCTCTTCTCCCTACCACTCTCAGACAAATGGTATGGTAGAAAGATTTAATAGAACATTGTGTGAATCACTTGCAAAAGTGAAAGAAGATGACAATTGGGATTTGTATATACCTGCTGTTCTCTTAGCATATAGAACAAAAAGACATGCTACTACAGGATATACCCCCTTTCAACTTATATATGGGGTGTTACATATTAAAACAGCCCATTTTTACTTTTATTTTATTTTGAGATAATTGAGTTCAATCATTTGTTTTGATTTTCGGACTGATCCGGAATTATCAAATTTCACAATTTTGATTGGTTAAAGGCAACAGGGGACTATCGGGTAATCTCGTGATGTGTTGGCACTTCGCAGTCTTATGTAATTTTTCTTTTACGGTATTTTGATTTTTTATTATGCAAATCGACTTTCATTTATAATTAAAAAATGTCAATCGTATTAAAATTTATATGAATTTGATAAAAACTCAATTTTCAAAAAATTGTAAAAATGAGCTGTTTTAATATGTAACACCCCATATGGGAAATATGCTATTTTACCAATCGAAGCACTTTTCCCAGTAGAACCTACAGAAATTAATGATGAAATAGACTTACAAGGAAGTATTCTCCAACATGCTTATGATTTAATAGAGAAATTACCAAATTATTAGACTCAGGCTAGACAAAATACCGAACGATCACAGCAAAAACAAAAAGTTCGTTTTGATACCAATATTCGAACAGAGACATTTGAAATTGGTGATAAAGTATGGATACAAAGAAAGGAACTAGAAGCCTCTCGTTCAGCCAAATTTGAAGACAAAAGATTTGGACCTTTTCTTATCCATGAGAAATTAGACAATGGTGCTTATAAATTACGGACAATAGAAGGAAAAATTTTACAAAAATATTATAATAGTGATCGTCTTGCTAAATATCATGAGCCACAAACATAGGAACCAGTAATTGTTATTGATTCTTCTAGAAATTTCTAGAAGAAATTTGATCTACAAGGGGATGAAACACACAATTTAATTCGTAAAACCTCAAAATGTATTTATACAACTACCCCTTTTGGAATTTTCCTAAAAATAACTACCCCAACATTACAATCTCAAACCTTGTTAGCCCTCCAATACCTTTTTCAGACATGGAAACAAGATAATGTCGCTAAAAATAATACATTGTGGATTACATCACAATGTGTATGGTTATGTGATAATGATAATGCCACTCAGACTATTGACCTCACTAATTTAATTACTTCTTTTCTTGAGCCAGACTCAAATAATTTCCTGAACACACTAAATAACACAGAACAATTAGAAATTAATTTACCAGAAGTAAATGACACAGAAGAAATAAACCCAAATTTGGAATTAGATGACATACTGATGACATACAAGAAGAAACATTGTCAGTTCCAATTATTAATCAAGAAGAAGTCACCCCTGCTCCATTATCTGAAAAATTAAGCAGGATTATACAAGATATTATTCAACCTTGTGGACCTCTAACTCAAACATCTATTCCCCTATATACTGGAATAACGTATTAAGAGAAATTGCAGAAAATTCTCAAACGAATTAAAACTTGAACTAGAAACATGCAAGACCAAAATAAACTGCTCGAAGCTTATTATTATCTTGGTAACCTTATAGACAAGTACCCTAATGCTCATGAGGATATTTAATCTATAATTGAGAAGTCTCAAGGAAAAAGAAAAGCCCGAGACACATGGAAGTGTACCAAATGGATGAAATTGCTTTTCTCTAACTGACCTATAGAAAACATCTCTCGAACAACCTATATTACTTATACAATGATTACGAGGTTAACCAATGCCGAACTTTCTCAAGTCCTTCTCCAAATTAGAACTCACGGAGTTCGTTCTTAAAGGGGAGAGAAATGTTATAGAATAGGTTTTAGTTAATTTTGGTAGAAATTAGTTAGAAAATTAGAACTTAATAAGGAAATTTTGTAATAACTGTATTTAGTAATAGTGATATGTGAAATTGATGTGCAATGACACTCAATGACGCTTAGCGACGCTTAATGACGCTTAGCGACGCTTAACGATGCTTAGCGACGCTTAACGATGCTTAGCGACGCTTAACGATGCTTAGCGACGCTTAATGACGCTTAGTGATGCTTAACAACGCTTAGTGATGCTGAATTACACTTAGCGATGCTTAGCTCAATAGGTATATAAACCCACCTTATTTCCCTTAGTTTTAGATAGATCCAGACATTGTATTTTATATTTACCTTTATATTAATTACCCTCCTCCATATTTATTAAATAAACTCTTGGGATTTCTAAGGAACAGACACCTTGGAATAGCCCTCTTGTTAAATTAATAAACTGTCTATTATCACTTGTTGTTTTATACTGAACTGCCTTAGAGAAGTGTATAGTTTCTTACAGACATAAAGGAAACTATACTTCCCTTTTGCACACCACTTCACGCCCAAAGTAAGGGATCTCAGGAGCCATGTGATTGTTACTCTATCGGAATTAAAGCAGGCTTCTGGTACTGTAACAATAGTACAAGTGCACTAAATTTTAAAAACTATAAAATAATATAAAAAATTTTAAAAGCATATTAGCAATAATAGTAGCTTTATAAAGTAGAAAGTGGTAATTTGATAAAGTTAAAATAACTAATATAAAAACTTATTGTATTAAACTTTATTTATGATTTAGAATTATTTTATATAAAATTAGTAATATAACCTCTTTTTTTAAAGTAATATTAAATGGGATTATACATTATATTAAAAAGATTAAATTTAGAGAAGTAGAGGTAATTTGACGAATTGATAATATCTTATGTGATCTAGCGATTAGAATCAGATAATTTTTATACTATTTGATTTGTCTCGATAAGAGCACTAACATTTGTTACCTAATATCCATTTACTATAGAGGCCTACCCCTATCCCCAGGTAAGATCTATAAATAGAATTTTAACCAATTAAATTTAACTAAGGTAAGATTTTCTTGACCCCACCCCCTAAAATATTGTTTAATAAATGTCAGCACTTTAATACAAATCAAATAGTATAAAAATTATCTAATTCTAATTACTGAGTCACGATATATCATCAATTATATGTTACACAAACAAGATCCTTGAGGGGGATTTTAACGAAGTATAAACCTGGCAAATAATTGATGATATCTTGTAATTCAGTGATCAGAATTGGGTAAATCTTGTACTATTCGATTTCAATTATTACCATTAAATTACTCCTATCATCAAATACCTCCTTTTACTTTATATTATAGTTTTTAAATCTTATTTATCTTTTAAAAAAATAATTCTATAATAAAAACTAGAAGTCGTCTTGGCGCCACCCGGGGTGGTAAATAATTCACTGCCATCCTATCTAAATTAAATACAAATTGACTGACTGACCCTAACCCTATGGTAAGTGCGTCATCAAATTACTATTTAATTTGGACAGGGTGGTATACCAACCCAGGTGGCACAAAGACTTTTCATAAAAACTATTAATTTTATATTCTAAATAAATATATATATAGGGAACCGCTATTTACACCATGGTTTTTGCTATTTGCACTATGAATTTCGTGTAACAGTAGATTATCAATTAGCCTTTTCTATTTGCACCATAGTAATATATGTTGCACCAATAAAAACTCGCCTTTTTTTGTAGATTAATAGTTATTTCGCGCTGTTAATATCATGTAACATTACACAAATCTTGTTTTGGGAATCTAGTAGGCCTGCTAACCTAATTTTATAATGCGGGCCAACCCTAACTCTAATTTTATAATTCGGGCCAACCCTTACCCTAATTTTTTAAGGCCTTAAAAAATTAGGGTAAGGGTTGGCCCGAATTATAAAATTAGGGTTAGGGTTGGCCCGCATTATAAAATTAGATTAGCAGGCCTACTAGATTAAGTAACCAAAATAAGACTTGTATAATGTTACACGACAAATAGTGGTGCAAATAATTGTTAATCTACAAAAAAAGGCGAGTTTTTATTGGTGCAACATGAATATAGCCCAAGGTTACACAAAATTGCGAAATCTGGCCCGCATTATGTTAAGGCCTTAAAAATTAGGATAGTTTGACGCATTATAAATTTAGGGTTAGGGTTTGCCCGCATTATATTAGGCTACCAAAAGAAGATTTGTGTAATGTTACATGACATTAATGGCGCCAATAACTGTTAATCTACAAAAAAAGGCAAGTTTTTATTGGTGCAACATATATTACCATGGTGCAAATAGAAAATGTTAATTGATGAACTACTGTTACACAAAATCCATGGTGCAAATAGCAAAAACCATGGTGTAAATAGCGGTTTCCTATATATATTGTACTTTGATTTGAAATTTGTTCCAATTTGGAATTTGGTCTAATTCTACTTCTAACACTAGCCCTAACCCTAACTCTAAAGTTACTTAAAGTGCTACAAAATTCTTATCTGAAGCAGCCCAATTCTGAATTGGGCACTGGGTTACAATATATATATAAAAAAATTTAAATAGTGCCCTATATATTTTGTATCCCCTAATATATTAATAATTAATTTTGTCTAGAGTTAAATTAAAGTTAGAATTAGAATTAAATTAGCACAAAATTGTAAAAATATCATTTTTTTGTTATTAAAAGTGCAATAGATATTACCTAGTAAAATTTTGAGATAGAGAGTACAAAGTGCATGAAGTACTATCTAGTCCTGTTTATATATATCAGGCATAGAACATGTCCCATTCATTGCTTTTTATAATTAAAATTTTTTTAAAAAAACATATGAATTTACTATATAACTTTGAGCTAAGATCTTCATCAATCTAACTTATTAACTTAAAAATAAATTTTACAATTATATAGAACAAGAAAAGAAAAAAACTCTCTCCTGTACATCATCAAAAATCGGAAATTAACAAACAGTAGAGATAAACAACAAAACTTGTATTACAAGCCTAACTGTTATAGCGATACTTGGGCCTTGCCCACTTTACACAACATAAACTCTAACTATATTAAGGAAAAGGAATTACTCTGCAGCCTTCGCAATACCAACTTCTTTCAAAAACCTGTTGCCGACTATGTCAGCAACAACACCATTACATGAACCTGTCAACGACGATACAAGAGAAACCCGGATGCCAATGGAAACCGATATAGAAGACAATCAATACTCCAACGAACAACCTAACAAAAGAAATTATAACCGTCATACCGCCTGCCCGATAGAAACTTCCAATAACCTATATGCGCCTTTACTCTCAGACCCATCACTCGAAAAAATTCATTCAGAAAGTAGCGATCCCAGTTTACCCTCGTCAACTTCAGAAATGATGTCACAGGACGATCACCCACCAAAACAACCTATTTTAGTCAAACCCCCAACCCAGAACCCAATCCCATCACCCCAATTTGTACTCCAATAAAATATTCCCACGCAGAATGATTCTGGCACCTCAAAACAACCCACTTCAGTCAAACCCTGACCCAGGACCCAATCCCACCATCCCAAATTGTATCCCAACAAAATACTCCCACGCAGAATGAATCCAGCACCTCCAATACTATGGAAATCGACTCAGATCAGGGCCCCGACCTCGGAAAGGACACCTCATCGACCAGAACTATTACAGAATCTGAAGATACCCCAAAAACCTATAGTCAAGTACTTACAGGACCAGGCATCTCTACCACCACCCGACGCACCCAACATCCTGACCTCGTTAGAACTATCAAAACTTGGACTGAATCGATCCGGCTTATTTTATCCGACATGAAGACAGACCTTTTCGATCAGAACCTTTGGACCAAAGACAAGATTATCGAGGCCTTTGCAATACCCTCACTTCTTGAACAACTTATTAAACATAAGCTGCAAACCAATCTGAAAAACTGGATCTCCCACTTGACCCAACCCAAGAGACAAAAGTAAACTTGACACTATCTATTAAAACACCGAAAGAGCTAACAATCGCTGCACGAACCTTGAGACAACACTACTTTTTCCAATCGATCCCTAGTGAATGGATCGAAATACCTCCCCTGGAGTCTCCTCAGATGACCTCCCCAAGCTATCATTCAACAATGATCAAATTAACAAACACATAAAAGAAAGGGTCCCTTCCCCTCCCTTAACTTTTCCTATTACTAAGCAATCCGATGTCCCAAAGGCAATTGAACTCCTGAGAGAGTTTTTTACTTTCGATTTCTTCCCTGACCTACTCTTCAATGTCCCCACTCTAACTCCTCCAAGTTGAAACCTCTTTGGAAAGCACCTCCCACCGACAGAAGACATCGATATGACTCCATCAGAGTCAAATGAGAACAACTCTACCCTATCAATGAGTGATCATCTAATGCCACAACCTCAAAACACTCTTACCCATTTACAAATACCAACACCAACCAAAATGACCTACATAACTTCAAAGAAAAAATGAACATAGCCACCCATAACATTAGAGGAATTAATAACCTTACTAAACTTCATCTCTGAATAGACTTCTGCCTACAAGAAAAACTACATATCATTAGTCTCACGAAAACCAAATTAAAAGACAGCCCAATGCTACTACCAATCCACACTACAAAATCTTCACCTCCAACTACCATCCCACTTCAACACAAAGTAGAGAAACCAGCTTGGGCACGGCAATACTCGTCCACAATACTATACAACCATACATACACGATATAAACACCCTTCTGGGTACAGCTATATACATCGACTTCTTTTTCCCTGCCAATAAAACTCGGGTCATATCGATATATCTACCCTCCAATAACAATAAACTGTCCACTTGTACACAAAAACAAATATCGCTTTGGACCGTGGAAGCTAAAAAGAAAAATTGGCATATTCTTCTTTTGGGAGACTTCAACGCCAATCTTGATACCCACAAAAAGAATAAACTACCGCTCTTCTCTGACCTATTTTCAAACAACCTTACTAGTTTGTTAAATTTTCACAAAATTTTAGAACCAACCTGGCAAGGTCGAGGCCTTAACTCCCAAATCGACAATATCTGGACCTCACCCCAAATCCTTTTAGATTTTGACCCTCCACAATTGACTGACCCAACAGGCATATCCGATAGCGATCATAAAATATTGACCACAACCTGGTACACAAACTTCACCCCAACATTACCTCGAAACAAAAAGAAAAAACGGAAAACCTTTTGCTATAAAAAAGCAACAACTGAAGACTGGGAGAATTTCCATAACAAGACATCTACTCTACTAAGAAACGCCAACTTCACACCTGACATAACCAATTCTGATCAATTAAACAAAAGCTGGAATTTGTGGTCAAATGCAATTCAACAAGCGGCAAATCGGCACATCCCCAAAACCACTATTATTACAAAAACCTTCTACTCTCTCTCCTTAAAGGCTACAAAACTACATAATGCACTAAAACACATAAACAAATGCATTCATTCCATTGCAACCTTTGCCAAACCTAATCTTTCCCAGATGCACTACACTCACTTTTGACCATTAACAAACATCTGACTAAGGCCTTACAATCGGCACAACTTCCTCCTTTCTCCCTAACTTCCTTAGCTTTATCCGCCTCACCCTCTCAACTCTAAAGACACCTACTACGCAGCAACTCACAAACACATCAAAGAAATTAAATCAATTATATGGAAAAGTAGAAATGCCGAAGTATACCTACAACAATCAGAAAAAATTAAATTCTACACCAACCGTCGCTACAATGATTTTAAGGATAATACTAGTAGAATGATAAACAGCATTCTAAAAAAAGGGAAAGACCATATTAGTTTTGACAAAATCGTTACTCTGGACTCAGTAATTACGGACCCATCAGAAATAAAAGATGCTACACGAACACACTTTAAGAACTGGACGAAACATAACCCGATGAACGAAGAATACTAGGAAGAATGGAAACCCCACTACACACCGAAAAAAGAAATCCGCCCGATGATATATGAAAACCTATTACTACCGCTTACAATATAGGAACTCAATAACGTCATCACAAAAGCGCCAAAACATAAAGCCACTGGACCAAATGGCATATCAAATGAATTGCTCAAACGCCTCTCACTTTCCGCTTTAGAACAACTACTACAAATCTTCAACGCATGAATACGGTTAGAGGAAGTCCCACAAGCTTGGCTAATGTCTAACATTTGGGCCATACCAAAAAAAGCACATTACAATTTCGATCTTAAAACCACTCGACCTATAACCCTAATCGATCATTCAAGAAAGATATTCACAAAACTTCTCACCAACAAACTTTCTGATACACTTTCGCGATACCAGATTCTCTCGCTACTGAACTATGCAGCCCTACCCTTCTAGTGTACCATCCAGCCAATCACTCAACTCTCTTCAATTATCGAAACTGCTATTACCCAAAAACAAGAACTTTGGCTCTTACTACAGGACATGTCAAAAGCCTTTGACTCAATCCATATTCCTACCCTTAGGAAAGCCATGGAAAGGATCAAACTACCCACATCCTTTATAAATCTACTAACCTTTACGCTTTCTAACCGCTCCAACCAAGTATAACTAGCCTTGGTCATACCAACCCCTATGCCATAGAGGACGGAATAGACCAAGGGGAAACGATCTCTCGATCATTTACTATGACCCACTCATAACTCACATCTCTACTGAACATACCGGATTCAAACGAACCCTCACTACAACTACCCAATCTAAAGAAATATACGCATCCATAATGGCCTACATGGACGACTCTATCTGGATCGCCCCAGACAAAACAGCCCTAGAAAACATCCTCACCACTGCTAACTCTTTTTACAAGCTAACAAACATAACCATCAACCCCTCGAAATCGAATCTAATGATGAACTCCAAATCAAATAATAAAACAATAACATTTGACAACCAACCTATTTCAGCAATCCCTAACTCAAAACTGTTCAAATATCTTGGTGCATGGTTTTCACTCAATCCCAACCCCTCTTCATCTCAAAAAATCATCATGGCAGAATTCAAACAATGTATCGAAATGATGAAAAGAGCAATCATCATAGAAAAACAAGCTATCTACCTAATCAACAACGTACTGACCCCAAGACTCGAATATAGATTATACAGTTCCTTTCTTACCCCCAACCAACTAACCATCCTGACCAACTGTAGCACTAACCTGGTCAAATCCAAAGTAAAGCTATCAAGAGGAGTACCCACCTCCTTCCACTTCCACCCGAACATCTATAGCCTAAAAAACATTTCTACACATCAACCAACCATACTGGCGAAAAACCTTCTAAAAAATATTAACCACTCCAATTTGAGAACTCTTTCCTCAAAATCAGACTACAGGATCAACTAAAACTCACTCACATATCTTTCACGAGACACCACTCTTCCCTAAAAACCAACTCTACACACATACCGATCAATCAATCCTGGCAATTCATACCACCGATATTCAATTTATCTACAATATTACAACCGACTAGCCAAAACCATTACTGAGAAGTGGCACATCAATCAATGATATAATAATACATCACCCGAAATCCCACCATTTGAAAGAAAAGCTAAATCATTATGATATCAGATATATTGAACAATTTCTAAACTTCAACAACACAGAACTTCTTAACTAGCAGAATTTCCATCACAACATTGGAAAAATACCACCAGGAAGAACCCCTCAGTGGTTCACCGAAATCCAAGACCTCATCTTAAACAACTCTAACCCCACAACACAATACATAAACCCGAACCCCTTCACCTTAACATAATGGGACCAGGAAAAACCCCATGGATAATTACTTCTGACCTAACGATTGGGAAAATTAGCCGTACTACAAATCAATCTGTCCATATTCGTCACTACACAAAAAGCAATAACAATAGGGCAATCCCTTGCCCAGGTTGCGAATTAAAGGACCCAACCCTCAAAAAGAAAAACTGTTACTTCACGCGTAACCAAAACTTTGTATACACAATACGAGTATCCTCTTGTAAAGTCATACATACAGATCTTAACAATATAAAATCAGCACTTACCACTAAACCCACCCAGGGCCTGTCCCGAAACCCTAACGACACCCACAAACACGTCAGCCACAACATAACGAAACACACACGCCCACTCACTGCTTTTTCAGACTTCCCAATGGAAACATGGGAAAAATTAACTAAACTTCACAACAAATCCCAACGAGCAGAAATTTATATCTTTACCATATCATATGATAAGGATACCAATCAACTACTCGCAATATGCTCATTCCGAGATTCATTGATCACCTGGGGCTGCGCAAACAAACACTGGCCTAGTACCGAAAACGCAGCACTTACCTTATTCGCCTTTATATCTACAAGCTTCTTCCCCGGAACCAACATCTCAGTTTCTTCTAACAACCGTAAATTCATAACCCTAATAGAACAGGCATATAACAATCCACCCTACCGGCTTCTATTCCTGGAAAAAAACCAATATACTCTAACGCTAATTATCGTCAGAGCAATCGTCTCGAACTTAAAACTAGAATTCCAATTCGATTGAGATCTATCCCGCTCTCAGAAAATAGACAACTTCCTAAAATTGAACATTACTCCCCAATATTACCTTCACAATAAATACATTCCTACCCTCTATAACATACCGTGCACCTACAACCTCAAAATAACCCTAAAAGACATCACGAGTCTTACTAATCACGCACAATGGATGAACCAAAACAGAATTAGACACTGGGTCCACAACTACCCAGACATTCAAATTCGAGCTACTCTATCATACCTATCTTTCGAAGAAAGACCATTGTCATTATCTACTAATCCAGCTTTCTCTCAACTAAAGAATTTTAAAGTTAAATTACTAGCTAACGAACTCCCTACATTCGAAACACTTCACTATCGAAACCCAACAAAATATCAAGACTTCCGATGCCCACAATGCTGCTCTGCCCCAGAAACAATCGTACACCTAATCTCTTGCCTTTCTAACTCTTCCACTCTAATCTCACTTCTTAAAGATATTATCAAAACCTTGGCCACCGAACTCGAACTAGACCTATACCAACCAACAGACTTCATTGCCGCCTTCAAAGACCTCCATGTAAACAGAAATCTACCTCTTGGATTTATTACAACCGCTACCCTAGTACCATTCATAAGACAACAAGACAGACTCAAATACACACCTGCCTTACACCACCTAATAACGAAAATGATCTACCACGAAATTTGGCTGCCTTCTAGGCAATACCGACATGATGTAACAATTCTTCCAATGCCCCCTCCCCTAGATAGACAACTCCACCTCCATAACGAGACTAGCATACCCCACATATCTATTAACAATTACATAGACAAATACATCGCCCGTGGGCGATCTTTTCTATATTTTTTCGAAGGCTGAGGTCTAGCGATCTTAGCACAGTTTAGGTCAAGAGTAAATCAGCTCTTACCCTATTTTCCTAAAATTTTCTTTTGATATATACGATGTATAATCCTATAAATTGAATTAATAAAGAATTAGAGGATAGACCTCGTTGTATAAAAAAAAAAATAGAACAAGAAAAGAAGAAAAAATTGAGCTTAAAAATTAAATTAAAATTTTGGCAATTTTGCACAAAATGAAAATTTAACTTTGCCAAAAACAAATATTTTCTAATTTTAAGATGATGAGTATTTTTTCTTCTTTTCTTGTTCTATATAATTGTAAAATTTAATTTTAAGTTAAGGGTAGAGGGTATATAAATCATTTCTATTAGTAAACGAGTGACAAAAATATTTTTAATGCGAATTTAAAAGTTGCTACATATAAAAATTAATTTTTTACTATATAAATTGATTTTTTGTACTAAGTAAACTTGTTCGTAATAAAAAATTACACATATTCTAAAAATTTTATTAATTTTGTATAAAATTTAATAAAGTTTTTATATTATTAACTTCTGCGGGATGGGGTCTATTCTGCGGGGGCGATCACAAATTGGCCAATCAAATTACGTGTAAACAATAAGTAAAATAGGGTCGCGAAGATAAAAACAACTATATCTTATGTTCTACTGGGCCAATTTTAATGATTCGACCACCGTTAGAATCAGAAAAACCTCTTCTACAATTTTATTTAAAAATTTAATATAGTTACTTAATAAAAAGTGTTTTTTATTATTAAATATAAAATTTTTAGTAACTTATTTATTAATAGAAATGATCTACATACGCTCTACCTTTAATAAGTTAGATTGATGAAGATCTTAGCTCAAAGTTATATAGTAAATTCATATGTTTTTTTAAAAATTTAATTATAGAAAGCATTTTGACCTATTTCAAGAGGACATGTCCTATGCCTGATATGTTTTTTTAAAAATTTAATTATAGAAAGCATTTTGATCTATTTCAAAGGGACATGTCATATGCCTGATATTATATTTATTAATTTAATTTTTAAAAATTTTTTTTAAATAGTAGTAAAAGTACTACTATTGCAACAAGCAAGATTTGTAAATGCAAAATCAATATATTTTCAATCATTAAAATAAAAACCAGAAAAAAATTAGTTTTTTATTTTTTAAAACTAAACAAGAATTAGAAAAGGCTTTAAAAATAAAGCTCTATTATTATAACATAAGACTTAACTAAATATAAGTCTTTCTTAAATTAGATTGAAAAAAAACTATAAATTATTAAAAAATTTAACAAGTCAAAGGCAAAAGAAAAAGTATAGTACTTTATTTACTAGCTATCTTATAAGATATTTGTACTTATTTTTTATTTTTTTTTTTAATATTAAGGTGACCACTTAGGTACCCTAGCACTTTATTGGTCCAAACAGGTTGGCCCGGTCAATAGACTGTGCCACATATTACATTTGTATAACGAGAGTACAACTAGCCACACGTACAACTTTTGGTTGTCTAATTTAAGTAGTCCGCCCGAAGGTTCTATACTAGATGCCATACCTGCAATCCAACTAGGGGATTGCCTATTTAAACTCTCTGGCTTCTACCCATGTTCAATGTTTCTTCCAATATACCCTTTCGAGTAATTCACTATTAAAAGTACCCTGAGGCTTTAGCCAAACACCTATTGGAGGGCATTTGCCCCTGTGGTAAACCTGGTAGAGTGATACCTGTCTCCCACAGGTATTCACCTACACTTTCGGTAACTTATGCATTCACCGAGGCAAACAACTTGCAGTTAGGGGGTTACCCTGCAACCGCTATCATTACCTACTACTGCCCTTGTAGAGTTCACTAGACCCCAGTACCCACTCAGTCACTCTTTGGATCCTTTTCCCCAGTTATCCTAGACTACCAATCCAGTTGGCCTGGAAGGATCGGTCTGCCAGGCTTTAAGTGCCTAAGGTCTCCCTTTTTTTGGTTTATGCTTCTATAATACATGACCTTTTCCTCCAGTACGACTCTGGCGGCCAGGTTGGTGGGCCCCCTTTGCCTAGGGGCTCTTGCCCGTCCAGTTTTCTGGTCAGTCACCGCTAAGATCCTTTTCCCCGATACCATCGAAAGTCTAGCCACCTCTCCACTCGGAACTTGCCAAATGGTTTTCTGTTTCTCCGGTTCCTTGGATTTGTCTGTATAATGAGACACAATTTCAACTGAGAGCTCCTATTCAAGATGGTAACCAAGGACTACAGGTAGTGTACCCAACCGATCGACAAGACACAGTTACCGGAACACAGGTCTATTTTTTAAAAGCATTACTAGTAGGATTTGAACTCTAGACCTGCCACTTGGGGGTGACAACTTACCAACTTCTCTAAGTCACTACACCCTTATATTTGTACTTATTAATTTGTTTTATTAAACAAAATTATAATATTTTGATAAAAGTTATAAAAATATATTTAGAACCCAAAATATATATAGTCAGCCCTCTCAGAACCGATTCTGTCAAAACCGATAACCTGCCAAAATCGATTAAAAATTAATCTACCAAACACCCATTTCATAAGTAATAACTGATAACCTGCCATTTCTGATACTAAACCCGTCCACCATGCATACTGGTTCTGAGAGGGCTAACTGTATAGATAGATCAGATATTAGTTTGCTTATTTTTGGTATTTTATAGATCTTTTCTATTTATGGCAATTTTTTGCTTATTTTTGAGAGTTTTCTGCAAATCTTTCTATTTTTGGGAGTTCTTTAAAGCGGAACAGATTATATTATAATTAACCAATCAAATTTTTAAAATTTAATGATCCTAGATTAGTCTGACGAAGCAAAACAAGTAAAAAAAATAGAAATATGTGAAAAATAGAAGAAACTGTAGTTTAAACTACCTTGGAGCATTAACAAAAAATGGCAGAGAGGTAATTTTACCTATAAAAACTTTCTAATTCTAACTCAAGATGGGCCCTAACTCTAAAGTTAATGAAAAACGGTATGTCACGTAATCTGCTCGCTTTAAGAACTCCCTATTTTTGGTATTTTTATAATTAACCTGACTTATCTATGTATATTTTGGAGTCCTATATATTTGCTAATTTCAAATATAAAATTTTTTAATATTAAACTAATATATAAAAAAATAATTTAAAGTTTTTATTAATTACAAGACCCTGAAATATACATAGATAGGTCAGGTTAATTATAAAATTACTAAATATAGAAAGATCTGCAGAAAACTTTAAAAATAAGCAAAAATTACTATAAATAGAGGTTGTCTAAAGCGGAGACAAATCATGTGATTAACCACCAATGAAATTATAGAATTTTGATGATCTTCGGTGAAGCAAAAATGAAAGAAAAGTGAAAAATACAAAAAACGGCAATCTAAACCTACCTCAATATGTTAATCAAAAATGTCGGGAAGGCAATTTTGCTTATATATATTTATCTAAAACCTAATCTAACCCCAATATAGGATACCCTAACCCTAAAGTTAATTAAAAAAATTATAAAAAATTATTAAATATGAGTTGTCTCCGCTTTAGACGTCCCCTATAAATAGAAAGATCTGTATAAAAAATACAAAAAATAAACAAACTAATATCTAACCTATTGCCATGGGATAAAATATGACATTTCAAATATCAAATGATTATTAAAGGTATACTGTGCCACATTTCATATAATCTCCGATTATGCATAATTGATAATGTATAATTGACAATGCATAATTGATCATGTATACAATTAATTGTATATAATCGATTATGCATGCTCTTCTTATTTAACGGTGCTCAGCCTATGCCGAAATGACTTAGAAACCATACAATCTATCATATAATATGATAACGTTGTAGATAGAACATGTATAATTTTAGTCTCGTAGTTTCTATAATGTTTTATTCCTTCATGTATTAAAGGTTTGCAGGCAAATTTGCCTGCAAAATGTTATGCAATATTGAACTTATTATTATATGACAGGGTGAAACCTGCGTTGCTTGCTAGTAAAATCTGCGTTGATTAGCTAAATTAGGTGAAATTCGCATTGTTCATGTATAAAAAATGTAAATCCGCTTTTGAATGTGTAAATCCATATTTTAATAGATAAAATATGTAAAACCCGCTTTTAAAATATAAAACCCGCGTTTGAATATGTAAGATTCGATATGATAAACTTAACTTTAAGCAAAGATATCTTAGCAACCACTTGATCAAATTCGATGAAATATTTTTTATTTGAATTCTATGGATCTATAGAATTCAAATAAAAAAATTTTTATTGAATTTGATTAAGTGGTTGCTAAGATATCTTTGCTCAAAGTTTTAGAAAAAATCAAACCGTCTATCAAAATACAAGCTGCGCCAAATTTTTCTAAAATTTAGAGTGAAGGTAACATTGCAACTACCTAACCAAATTTGATGAAAATTTTTTTATTTAAATTCTATGATTCAATAGAATTCAAATAAAAAAATTTTCATCAAATTTGGTTAGGTGGTTGCTAAGTTACCTTTGTTCAAAGTTTTAGAAAAAAATCAAAACATCTATTAAAATACAAGCTGCACCAAATTTTTCTAAAACTTTGAGCGAAGGTAACTTATTAACCACTAATCTAAGTCAATAACATTTTTTTATTTGAATTCTATGGATTCATAGAATTCAAATAAAAAAAATTTCATCAAATTTGATCAAGTGGTTGCTGGTATACCTTCGCTCAAATATTAGAAAAAAATCAAAATGTCTATCAAAATACAAGTTGTGCCAAATTTTTCTAAAACTTTGAGCGAAGGTAACTTAGCAACTACCTAATCAAATTCGATGAAATTTTTTTATTTGAATTTTATAGATTCATAGAATTAAAATAAAATAATTTTCATCAAATTTGATCAAGTGGTTGCAGAGGTATCTTTGATCAAAGTATTAGAGAATTTAAAAGCGTCTTTCACATGACAGATATGTTTAAATTTTTTGACAAAACTTTGATCAAGGATATCACTGCAACCACCTGATCAATTTTGATGAAAATTTTTTTATTTAAATTATATAGATCCGTAAAATTCAAATAAAAAAATTTCATCGAATTTGATCAGGTGGCTGCAGAGATATCCTTGATCAAAGTTTTGTCAAAAAATTTAAACGTATCTGTCATATAATACGCGTTTTGAAATTCTCTAAAACTTTGATCAAAGATATCTCTGCAACTACCTGATCAAATTCAATGATAATTTTTTTATTTAAATTCTATGGATCTATATATTTAAATAAAAAAATTTCATCAAATTGGATCAAGTGGTTGCAGAGATATCCTTGATCAAAGTTTTGTCAAAAAATATCTCTGCAACCAATTGATCAAATTTGCTGAAAATTTTTTTATTTGAATTCTGTGAATCCATAAAATTCAAATAAAAAAATTTTCATTGAATTTGATTAGGTGGTTGCTAAGTTACCATCGCTCAAAGTTTTAAATACAAGCTGTGTCAAATTTTTCTAAAACTTTGAGCGAAGGTAACTTATCAACCACCTAACCTAAGTCAATAAAATTTTTTTATTTGAATTCTATAGATTCATAGAATTCAAATAAAAAAATTTTCATCAAATTTGATCAGGCGGTTGCTAGTATACCTTCACTCAAATATTAGAAAAAAATCAAAATGTCTATTAATAGATGGTTTGATTTTTTTCTAAAACATTGAGAGAAGGTAACATAGCAACCACCTAACCAAATTCGATGAAAATTTTTTTATTTAAATTCTATGGAATCATCGAATTTAAATAAAAAAATTTTCATTGAATTTAGTTAGATGGTTGCTAAGTTACCTTCACTCAAAATTTTAGAAAAATTTGGCGCAGCTTGTATTTTGATAGACGTTTTGATTTTTTCTAAAACTTTGAGCAAAGATATCATAGCAACCACTTGACCAAATTTGATAAAAATTTTTTTATTTGAATTCTATGGATCCATAGAATTCAAATAAAAAATATTTCATCGAATTTGATCAAGTGGTTACTAAGATATCTTCGCTTAAAGTTAAGATTATCATATCGAATTTTACATATTCAAACGCGGGTTTTATATTTTAAAAGCGTGTTTTATATATTTATCTATTAAAACGCGAGTTTTACACATTCAAAAGCAGATTTACATTTTGTATACATGAACAATGTGAATTTCACCTAATTTAGCTAATCACACGGGTTTTACTAGCAAGTAGCGCGGGTTTCACCCTGTCATATTATTATTACTATATTATTTTCATTTTAGTTTATATAATTTATTAATTTAATCTTAAATAACCTTTTTAAATTAAAATTTATTTAAGGGTAGGGTGAACGTAGATCATTTTTAATAGTGATCACGTTGTAATCATATGAAATCAGGTGATCGACCAATCAGGATTGTAAACAACATAGATTCAACCAATCAGAATTAATAATTTTTTGTGCGACCTAAGGAAATTTGGGGTCACCTAAGTTTTTTTTACCAATATACGAAGGTAGGTTTTTTCAAATGATATAGGGTTTAAAATTTTACTATAACAAATAAGAAGCTTCAAATTATATGCCACGAAATTTTGGAGAACATTAGCAATAATTCTAAAAAGTTTTATTAGAAGCATGTGTTTGATTTCTATATAAAATTTTTCTGTATCGCATAAATCATATGAAAATTAATCTACGTTCACCCTACCCTTAATTGATGATCCGGATAAGATCGGCACTATTACCACATTGGGACAATAGTAAATTTTGGGAATAAGTACAATATAAATTTTTATTATATGCTGAAATCTGAGCGGAATCAAATGAAAAGTAATTTTTTTATTAAGTTAACGACACATGTAGATTAATTGAAAGTTGTAGAGCTCGACGAGACGCATCTAACGGTGGTTATATTATCCAAATCGGCAGTTAAAGGCGAGATATTATTAAAAAATGATTGGCCAACTATGTAAAATCTCCATGTAAACAAATATTGTTTACATAGAGATTTTACATAGTCGCCAATCGTTTTTTAATAATATCTCGCCATCCACTGTGCTGATTTGGATGATATAACCAGAGTTCTACAACTTTCAATTAATCGACATATGTTGTTAACTTAATAAAAAAATTACTTTTCATTTGACTCCGCTTAGATTTCAGCATATAGTTAATATCATAGGAATTTGCCCCAATTTCTAATATAGAAATAGTGCCGATCTTATCTGGATCAGTAATTAAATTAATTTTTTAAATAAATATAAATAATAAAATTGATTAATTTATAATATAAAACAATGAAAAAATAAAATTACTAATTTTTTCTATTTTTTAATTATATATAGTCGATAATATTATTAGAGAATTGATATTGCCACCCCCATTTTTGCTAATGCTACGCCCATGCCCGGAGCTGGTCTCCGACACGATCTCTGACACATATTACATGACTTTGGAATGTTGATCATGTGATGTGTGTAACCTTATGATCGGGTACCCAATTGGTGTACCGTATCTATGATCAGGAAAATTCAAAATAAACATTCAGTTCTAAAGAAAATTAGAAGAAATCTCCTATTTCTTGACAAACTTTGTAAGAAACAACCTTCTGCGCACTAACAAAAAATATTCTTTGATCGATTTTACCTTGACAAACTTAACGTAAGAAACAATTTTTTGCGCATTAACAAAAAATATTCCTTGATCAATTTTACTATACACATCCTAATTCCAAACCTTGACATAGACACTAACCCTAATTCAAATAAATTTAAAGATTTTTGTCGGTTATCTCGTGACCAGAACATGGCTATAGTACTCCCCGAATTGGTTAGTAACGCAAACCCATATTCACGTAACCGGTATAACATGTCCATACAACATAAAATCTACTAACAGACATACCGAATTTAAAGCCTATTATAATCAAGAAGGTATATAGATCATAACATGAACAAATGGAATTAAATAGTAAATTTTAATCACTTAGAACTAATTGTGGCAGATTAAACGAAATTAAATAATGTGACAGATCATAATGAAATCCAGATTAAAATGAAATGATAGTATAAAATCTCGAAAACTAAATTTTTTTAGGGTACATTTTTAGGGTTAGGGGTTTAGGGTTAGGGTTAGTTTTAAAAAATTATAATAAACAAGTATTAATGGGTTTTAGAAGGCTAGCAGGTTAAGTATAGAATGTAGATTTCATTTTAAATTATGATCTGTGACAAATAATGAATATTCATAAAAATAAAATCTATATTAACGCAAGATATTGGTCATACAATGATTAAATATCACGAAATTTGTTTTATTAGAACAAATGGTTGGCTAACATGTGCCGCACAGTGGCACAATTCAGCCAAAAAAGTTCCCAATTTAAAAAAAATAAATCCTAACAAAACCTGCTTACACTTTCTACTATGTTATTGCGAAATAACGCGCAGGGGCATTATTTCGAGGCTCAGCTTGAATTTAGTAATACAGTAATTATAAACACCCTTAAACCCTAACCTAACTATAAAAAAACAAAAATTAAATATATATTTCAAAAAATTTTAAAATTTTATTAAAAATTTTAAAATTTTTTACGAACTAACAACCAAACCTGTATTACATTAAATGATCTTCATGCTGCATTGAGCTAAATAATGTCTACTTCCACATATTTCAAAGCTATAATGGTAAAAATAATTAGAAATTATGATGTAATTATGATGTAACTATGATGTACTAAATTTTTAAAAAATAAACACAGCTTGTGGTGATCATAGATACACGTTCTTCTTTCGCTCTCGAAAATTGAAATATAAATCTCAAACAATATTTGCTTGTTTAATATCCCAAAAAAAATCAACACAAAACCTTTTAATAATCGTATAAACTTATTAAAACTTATTAACAGTATACGGTATATGTCCTGTCTTTTACCTAATAATTAAGTATACAACCATCTCCACCTAATCAATTTGCAAGCCATAATGAACTTCTGGAGTATGTTCAGGCCTTTGCCAAAACTCAAGGATATGCCGTAACAATAAAAATATCACGATCGGATAAATATGGTGAAATAAAAAATATAACTTTAGGGTGTGATAGAAGTGGTGCCTATAGAAACAGATTAAATTTAACAGAAGATACACACCGTAGAGTGACAGCTTCAAGACTTATTAATTGTCCATTTGAGCTTTCTGGGGCCAGGTCTAAGAATATTTGGTACCTTAAGGTTCTAAACCCTGAACATAATCATGAGGCGTCAATTGATATGTCTGGTCATCTGATTGTTCGAAAATTGAATGCTGAGCAAAAAGAAATCATTAAACAAATGAATGCTGCTGGTTCTCGCCACCGTGAAATTCTGTCAACCATACATCAAAATGATCAATCGTTAATGGCTATATCTAAAACAGTTTACAACTCCATATATTCCATTCGCCAAGATAGGCTTAACGGTCGTACACCAGTCCAAGCCCTTCTCGATGAGTTACAAGGATCTGACTTTGAGTTTGAATACCGATGTGATCAACAAAACCGCATAACATATCTTTTTTTTGCTTACAGAATATTCATGGCTTTAACCCGTACTTACCCCACTGTTCTATTAATTGATTGCACGTACAAAACGAACAGATATAAGATGCCTTTGATGAATGTTGTGGGTGTATCAAGCTTTAACACAACTTTTTTTTCTTGCTTCGCTTTTTTAAATGAAGAGACAGAAGAAGATTATGAGTAGGCATTGACATGTGCATCAAAAATTTTCAACGGATTGCCTCACCCTAAAGTTATTGTTACCGACCGGGAATTGGCGTTAATGAGAGCTATTGACAAGGTTTTTCCCAATACTCGGTATATCCTATGTATGTAGCACATTAATAAAAACATATTAGCAAAATGTAAGCGATACTTTATCACCGAAGAGAATTGGACTGAATTCTTAAGAATGTGTCAGATGGTAGCAACGTCTAATACCGAACAAGAGTTTACTACCAATTGGAATAAATTTTTACAACATTACAAAAACAAACCCGAAGTTTTAAAATACCTTCAAGAGACCTGGATTTCTCATAAAAAGCGTTTCGTTTCTGCCTGGACTAATGATTACTTGCACCTTGATAATACAGTAACTTCACAAGTAGAAGCAGCGCACGCCGCCCTTAAAGGTATTTGCAGTCATCTATAGGTAAAAGTAACAATTTAATACACATTATTTTTTAAAAAAAAATGCTTTAATATATCTTGAAATTCGTTCTCAATTATTTAATCCGTTTTTACATCTCTATCCACAGGTGATCTTGAATCAGTGCACCGAAAAATTGTATTACTAGTAGAGTCCCAAGCAAGAGAGATACGTGCAACAATTTCTTCTTAGCGTATAAGGATACGACATGTTCATCGGGTTTTTCTCTTTGAACCTCTCCTATACCATGTTTCTGTCTTTGCCTTAAATAAAATTCGTGATGAATTAATCAAAGCATCAAGTGCGACACCAGACTCTCCTTTAAAACCTTGCACAGGTACTTTTAGATCTATGATGGGGCTTCCTTGTTCACACACAATTTACGAACGCCTAGAAGCTAATCAAGCATTACAGAAAGCTGATATCCACGAACACTGGTGGATCCAAGGCCGTCATATAGAATTTTTGGATCCCACAGATCTTGTCAATAATGAACATACCGATCTTTAGCTCCTCTTGCAGTCCCTCGCACAAAGGTACCAATTCTGGCCACCACACCAACAATCTATTATATACTCTCAGCTAGAAGAGCTTGTGAATACTCCACCTATTGTGCTAGAAAATCCAGCTACTAAGAAACCACGAGGAAGGCCAGTTAGTGCAAGAAACAAAAACAAGAGAACAATGCAGAGAGACCTGTCTGCATTCGACCATGTTGAAAAGCAGTAAGACAGTGTGGCACATGCCATCAAACTGGTTACAACTCTCGAACTTGTCCTAATCTGGGTTGAGGCATCGATCTACGTGGCCGGATGATTTTGCCGGTGATTATTAGATTAACTGATAATTCGAGTAAGATAGTGCCAACTGATCTATCGTAGCGGCATATGCTTGATCTACGTTAAAAAAGTCTTTAATTGTTCAGATTTTCAGTTGGCGTAAGATATTCTTCTTGTCTCCGGTTTCATGTACTGTATATCTGTATACATTATTTTGAATTTTACTGTATTCGGTTGGTGCGTTATTCCTTATTTCTTCTAATGTCGGAAGGCAGTTTACTTTTTCTGCTACTTTATTTCTATCCTGAAAATTGAATATTTGTAAGTATTTTCTTCCATAATAGTTATTAAGATACTTATTAATTCTGGTAAGTCTTCCTCGTAATCTGTTTATTTCGAGTGTTACACCTTTCTTGTATTTTTCAATAGCAATTATTTCTTTTGTCGTTACTTTTTCTGTCTTCTTTTTAAAGGTATTAAATTCTTTTTCCGTTAATGGTAATATATCATTTTCTTCTTGCTCGTCAAGTAATTCTATTTCTCAGTAATTGAAATATTTTCCAATTTCTTGAAATATGAAGTCTTGGTTCTTTTGTAGCATAGGTATCAGGTTCATAAATATGACTTCCTGAAATGTATGCCATGTCCAGTCAGATGATTTATCTGATTCTGTTGTTATCGGTTCTTGTATCCAATCCCATGGATATATAAATATCGAGAGTGTAACATTATATGTCGCATCTTGGACGTTACATCTTCGAGCGGTCCATTCAAGTTGTGATGATACTGTTCACTCCAGATCTTCTGTAATTTTTCTTTTTCAAGAATTATTCCTGATTCTTCAAGTGTTTCACGCATTGCTGCGTCTTCTTCTGTTTCTAAAATTTCATGTCCATTGTTATCAGTATAGACATCTACTTTTCCTCCGGTTCCTTGCATCATATTGAAATATGGTTTATCGGGATGTATTCTTTGTGATAACATAATTTGTATTCCTCTTATTGGATCTCTTCTGAATATAACGACTTGTACTAATCGCCTGTCTTTTAATTGGTTATTCCTTCTACAATATGCACAATTGTTGTAGAAAGTCATTTCGTAGGTTTCAGTGAGTCCTCTATATTCAAAGATAGGTCGGTATTGTCTGCATCTTGAACATTGTCGCGTTCTTTCATCGATTTCGATTTCCATTTTTGGGTTTGAAGTTCCTTTGCTTTTCGTATTAAGTATTGTCCTTTATATGCTCCTGATTTTTGTTTCTTTTTGAAATACTTTTCAAAATAAGGGTTTCTTTTGTTTCTGCAATCTGCACACTTGGTACGTATTCCTCTTTGTCCTAGTCCAAATTGTGAGTACTTTTTGTATTCTATACAATTTGTGCACTTATATGTTTTTGTGGCGTGATCAGGATTTTCTTGTATAAATTTTTCAAGTTTTTGTATTCTCTTTTCGATAGATTTCTTTTGATATTTCAGTTTTCTGTATTCTTTTGCTTTAGGGTTATTGGGTATATTCTACAATTATTACAATACTTATATTGTCTTTTGGTTTTCTTGCTTATTCCAAAGCTGTCTGTTTCTTTAATTACTTTACAGTTACTACAAAGTGGCATTTAAGCTATAATGGTTTGAACTGTGCTTTTAATGT